>VZRW01007787.1:0-87794 GCA_013398125.1 Aegotheles bennettii | reverse complement strand
TCAGCCCTGGTGAAGCCACATATGGAGTCCTGTGTGCAGTTCTGGGCTCCACAGGATAAGAGAGGCATGGAGCTCCTGGAGCAGATCCAATTGAGAGCCACTAAGTTGGTCAAGGGTCTGGAGAATCTCTCCTATGAGGGAGGGCTGAGGGAGCTGGGCCTGTTCAGCCTCAAGAAGAGGCAATTAAGAGGGGACTTTATTGATGTGTACAAATACCTAAAGGATGGGTGCCAAGAAGATGGAGCCAGGCTCTTTTCTGTGGTGCCAACCAATAGAACAAGAGGCAATGGCCAGAAACTGATGCACAGGAAGTTCCACCTGAACATGAGGAAGAACTTCTTTACTGTGTGAGTTCCCACACACCGGAACAGGTTGCCCAGTGAGGTTGTGGAGTCTCCCTCACTGGAGATATTCAAGAACTGTCTGGATGCAGTCCTGTGCCATGTGCTCTCGGATAACCCTGCTTAGGCAGTGAGGTTGGACCAGATGACCCACTGTGGTCTCTTCTAACCTTATTGATTCTGTGTGATTCTGTGTATGCTGGTTCAGGTGGAGTCTTTGGCTCAGGAAATGCATAAAACACAGATTGCTAGAAGCTAGAGAGATATATTGGGGAAGAATCACCCCAAACATCCTCTAGCAGTGGACTGAGGAAGAAACACTAACACTTAAAAGCTTCAAAGAGGTCTCAACAAAGTGAATTAATATCTACTTGAAACTTAATTCTGTGTTTCTGTTCTGGATTCCATCCAATGCTTCTTCTCACATTGAGGTGTAGAGGACAAGTCCAGAAACACTTCATTGTTGAGTATTATTTCAGAGAACTAAGTTGGAGATGCTTCCCAGGCACTGGGGCAGAAGGCTTGAATTCACAATGCAAAACAGTGTCCCATGTATTCAAAACATGACTTAGAAGTATAGTCTCACTAAATGCCTAGAAATGAAGCTGTGTTCTCTCGGAGCAAGGACACCAGATGTCCTTGGGGACAAGTTCACCTTTGGTTGTCAGAGAGTTTTTAGATGCAGTGATTTCTTATGACTTACTATATTCTTCCATTATCACAGATTTGGTTGCTTCCCTAGACAACAAAATCCTCTTTTTGATTTTGCAGCATCATACAAGTCACATAGCATAAAACATATATATCCTGTAATAATTTTCTGATACTCTTATGACCTCTGACAGGGTGTAAGATGCAACTAGATGCTACACATCACATTAATATTGCAGATGACTCACTTGACAATAGAGGGTTTATACATAAGCACCTTTTTCCTGCAACACAAGTGAAACATCCCACGCCCATCCTGGAGTTTTTCTCAGCTGTTCAAAGCATTTTGGGGTTGACTATGTTACACTATGTTTCACCATTACTGTCATAGATTCAGAGAAAAGTTCACGCAACTTCTTATCACACTTCTGTTTTTCAGCTCATCTCTGGCAGCACAGAGATCAAACATGATATGCAGATAAGACAAAAGACAATTTAAGAAAAGAGGTGTCTGTTCCATGCAGAACCCTCTTAAGCCCTGCTTGTCCAATGGAGGTGCAACTCCATAAAAAGTAATCTGTGTAAAGCATCAGAGTAACAGCTCAATTATTTGAGTGAAGTGAGGAGACTGGGTCTTAGCTGCTGTATTTTTACTTAAGGTACAATATGTGCATCATTTCCTGCTGCAACTTGCCATTGAGATATTCTTATTTTCCTCATTTCACTTCCTATGTTCAAAATATCACCAGCCATCACTTCCCCATAGACATGTCACACTGAAAAAGGCCAGCGACTCCCAGACACTAATTTTTTTTCCAGCACATTAGGTATTTATAAAATTCTTTCAGGCCCAGTGTCTATGAAGACAACGTTGTTCAGGTCTCCACAGCTTCCCTGAAAGGCCTTTAGGACTGTCTTGCCACGTCACGATTCCTAGTCTCTGCAAGGTAGGGTCATTGCCATCTAGAATTTCATCTCCTCCAGGCCAGTATCTGCTTCTTGTCCTTCAGACTTCTGCACTTTGACTTCTTTCTGTCTGCATCCCGAGCTCCAGGGTGGCTAGGATCCAGCACAGTCTCACCATAAGGGCAGGCAGATCAGCAGCCAGAAGCCTGAAGAACCTGTGCCAGGAACTCTCTGAATATTGATATGGCTCAGAATTTGTTTGGTGCTGTTGCCCACCACTTCAGCCTAAACTTGGATAACCAACAAGTAGGAACCAACCTTTGATCGTTGTTCTCTTTCCCACTATCTTCCTTACTGCATTCTCACTGACCAAGTTTTCCCCTCTGCTTGGACTGCAAGCTCTACTGGGACAGAAATGGCATCTCTTATATGCTGGGGAAAATCTAATACATTTTGGCAACAATAGGTTTCAATGAAAATTCTGTACATGCAAGAGCTACAGAATTAGGTACAACCTTACAATATTTGGTGACAAGAGCTGTGGCATCTTTCAGAAAGATTCAGTTTGGAACAGTTACTGGCAAAGCAAAGAGACAGCATTCACACAGTGTGAATGCAGGGACTCGAGCCTGCCTTGGCTTCTAAGCTTTTCACAGGCATCATGAAAACGTCAGAACAGGTCAGGTGTTTTCATGCTGAGATCTCTTGCTGGGGAATTCATACTGTGAGTGACATGGAGAACAATGGGTGTAAGACAGCTAGAGAAAGGAGTTGAGGGAGACAGGCTGCAGAACCGTGAAAGGGGACACTATTAGAGCAAACACAAATCTGAAGCAAAAGGTCAGCTCTTCTTCTTCCTGAACTGCTCAGCTTTGTGCTTTGCCAGTCAAGAAGTCAAGGTGTACTTTGAAAAGCAAACAGCTAGTGCTTATAAAAAACTGCTACATTTCAAACATGTTCATTTGCAAGCATTTCTCATGTGAACAATTTTTGCTACTTAAATTTTTCTTTTAACTGTAATGAAAATAAATCTGTTGCATGTTAAAACAGAATAAGATGCAACATTCTCTTATTATTTTCTTCATTGTTGTCCCTGGAGTACAAGCCTCACCATAAACAATCCTTTTGTCCTTAAGGTACACCACAAACATAAATATCTGCAGATAACACAATTTTCAGCTCCTTTTCAGGAGTGAACATTCTTTGCACCCTGTAGTGCATTATCTCTAAAACATCTTCCAAAGATCAAATCCATCCCATGATTCCTATAAAAGGTCACGTTTTGCAATGTAGCCTACAGAACAATGACATTTCAGGGATCAAAGAAAAGGTTAAAATATTCCTATAAATCTATTCTTGGGACTTTTAAGTATTTTCTACGCAGAGGGAAATGTCATTTTTCTTCAGGAGCAACTGAAGGCTCTGTGATGGGTAATGGGTCTGCTAGGTTTTATATGGTGAAAGAAAGATGCACTCCACTCCCCAACTCATGCAAATGAAACCTAATTTAATTTTAAACCTCATTTATTTATTTAGATTTAATCTAAAACTCCTACATCAAAGCAAACAGAAAAACAACAAATACTATTGGGGCCTTAATAAAAAGAAATTGCGGCAAGCCAAAATAAAACTCGGAGGAGCAGCTTCTGCATAATGTTGTAAATTATGGCCTTGTAGAGCACCCCAGCCCGTGAAATCCTTTACTCAGTCAGGCTGATGCCGAGTGAATGCTGAGGATTTAATTCACTAGCTTAATGCTCCGTAAATCTGAGCTGGCATTGAATTTTGAGATCCAGAGCTTGGTGGTTAGAATTACAGCAGTGGGGTGGAGAAGCTTTTGTGGCAAGAAAGCAGCCAGGACCCTCTCCAGGCTCCCAGGAGGCCATTTCCAGGTTCTAAATGAAATGAGCTTATGGCTCCCACTCACTTCTTGATTAGCACTAAATTACATTCACACAGATGGCAGATACTGTACACAGGGGTAAGGAGGTAGCAGCCTAGAAAAGATCGGGGGAACGTGGGGAAGAACACCTTGTGTTCCCCCTTTTTGAAGTGGCACAGCTGTCTCAACCCTGCAGACCCTTGCTGCGTGGGTCCCTCTGGCTCACGGTACATTTCTAACTTCACAGGTTCTTTATATGAAATTAGGTGTAAAGGGAAACTGGATGGCTCAGGAAAACAGGAGGAAGATAACAAAACTTCAAAGCTTTAGCTGAAGCTGGCTTCATTCATTCAGACCAGTTCCTAGTTAGGCAAGACTCTCCACAATAAAAATCTGAACGCTGCAGATACTAATTGGGTGCCTCATTCTTGGCAGTCTCGCCAGAGGACGGAACGACCATCTCAGTCTTTTGAATCCTGCACAACAAGGATAAAGCCCATTGGCAGGAAAAGCACTCTGTGCATTTTAGACTGGTTTGTTTGATGAACAATGCACTTGTTCACAGTTACAAAGCAGAACAGTTACAAAGCAGAACTGTTTACAAAGCTGGCATGAAAGTCTTTAGGAGTAAGGTATTGAGGGCACAAATCTCATAATGGCCAGAACAGAATCTTACCTCATACCTGACTCATGGGAATTCTTCACAAAGGGAAAGAACGTTGTCCCAGTTTCCTTTAGGAGTCTGAAATCCCCATCTTTCATATTTGTGGCTACAGCTTAGGTAACTGGCCTCTGTCCCTTCTGCTCCTTCTCATAAACTTCAGTGTTAGCTGGCATTGGTGTCAATAGTGGCTTTGTGGGGCATCCTAGCAGAGTCATGCTAAAAACAGGACACCAGGAACTACATTTTACAACATCTGGATCACCCACAGCACTAGGCAAAGCTATTTTGGAGGCATCCAGCACACAAGCCACACGTACTCCTGCTCAGCCAGACACAACCTTCACCTCATTCTGCAGATGCTTTTGTGTTACACAGACTTGTTTTTGTGAACTCCAGATGCTGCATAAAGTGAGACTCAGAATAGCTGAGACCTCTGTGGCCATGCCCTAATATTAGTATACCCTTACATACCCTTATACTTAGTATACCTAATCTTAGTATATTTTCAAACTCAGTTTTGAGTTACATCAGATTTCATTAAATCCTCATTCTAGATAGAGAATCCTCATCTCAGGCATCTGAGCCTGTCATCGTGCTCTTCTGCATGGCCATATAGTTTTCCTAATGCATTTAATTTATTTACTGTTTGTTTGCTCTTGGTTTTGTGGGTTTTTTTTAGATTTCCTGTCTCTGAATTGTCCTTCTTTATTAATCACCAGTCACTGAATCATGCCAGAAGTCTTCCCAGAATGAACTGCTGAAAGGCTTATTTTTGTACTACTTACTCTTTTCTCATGTTCATAATTCCCCGTTTACTATACTAATTTGTGCAAATTCTGGAGATCTTCAGTGTTGCACCAAGCTTCCTACTTGTGCTTTTTCTGAATTTTGAAGCATCCAGATTCTGCTCCGTGTTCTCCTTACACCAATAGTTGATATCCACTTTAGAATCTAGACAGAACCCCCTCAATTCTTAAAACTATTCCCATCTCAGATCTTAGCAATCATATTTTACAAACAGGACTTAACTGAGCTGTGACTGGGAACCAAATCATTTCTAGCCCTAAAGGCTTCTTCTGATATATAGAAATAGAGATGTACCAATAGATTATGTGCTTGTGCAAAAGAAATCATTGGGTCTATAAGGATCTGTTACTTCAAAGCTCATTTGTCTTTTGTGTTGTTTAGCGCTTACCAAACATGAGGACATGAACAGAAGATTCCAACCTTCAGCATAGTCCTAATAAACACTTCTGGCTATGATGAAGACCAAAAAAAGATAGGAAAAAAAGGGGAAAGTTAAAAACAAATGTGTTATTTCAGAATTGCCTTCATTACTTCTGCTAGATGACTTTGCTCTGTAACACATCAATGTATTCTGTCCCACTTTCTTAAAATAAACAACTGTGACTTGTCAACAAAGCCCCATTTTCAATCACCCAGGGAGACGAGACCAGGCGAAGTGCATCTTGCAGTGTCCCTATCACTATAAGAAGGGTTTGGGGGCACTTCAAGCTGAGAATTTCTTCTGCTTTGCCTTAGAGTGATTTGCTGCCTAAAATATGACAGACATGCGTTAACAACTGAACCTAAGAGTTTAAGGAAATCCTGAAGCAGGAAGGGGATATTTATTGACAAGCTTGTGTCTTCCTGTGGATCCGAAATTCTCTTTATTCCAGACCAGAGCAACCACTAAACCAATGAAAACAGAAGACGATAACATAGTGGCTAACAGGAGAGTGGAGGGAGTAACAGCAGATCACCTTGCGCAACTTAATTCAGAACACTACACCTCTATCACAGAAAGAGTGATGCTAGTTTGCTGCTTTCAACAGGACTCGTGGCATTTACTTTTCATATTGAGGGTTATATCTTCTCCCTCTACAGAGTCAGGCTGAGCAGAGAAAAAAAGCATCAACTAGGATTTCAGCAAAGAAAAACTACCAGGGATGCAATGAAAAAAAAAAATCAATCTTTCCCTTCTACTAACGAATAAGCCATAATCCTACCTGTACATAATGTAAAACATCTTTGAACCTTTCAGTTCTGCCAGGATTAAAGGAGATTAATTTTTAAGAAATGGGAACGATATTAAGATTCTTCAACATGTATAAGACATCGGCAGCAGCTGAGCTATGTACTTGGAGCTGAGAAGCAATTTGCATTATGTGTGTGAGGGAAGAAGGCAGTTGCTCACCTGGGCTGTCTCACGATCTTCATAATCAACAGACATATAAAAGATACACTGATGAGGGCAAAAATTTGCAGGGGAATTCAGAAGACAGGCTGTCCTGTCCCCTTCTTTTTGAAAAATCCAAGAATAAATCAAAGAAGGGATGAAGACAGAACAAGTGCACAGAGCTGTCAGTACACTGCGGTTTTTGGCCGTTCAGTTTCCACACCAGGGAATCAGGGATCGGTTTCATGTGCTGACCTGACCAAGGAAAATGACAGTGAAGGACAAGGACATGTGAGAGGGTTGCTAGCTGCCAAGTTAGTGGTAGCAAAGGTCTCAGAACTGGTCTGAATAAATCAGCACAATTAGACCCCAATTACAGCCTTTATGTGCTACCACAATATAAATATTTAATAAGAAGCATGGTGGCTAGAAGATCATTATTAATCTGCAGTTAAGCAGTATTCATGAAAGCATAGCTTCTGGAGAAGATAAGCAGTCCCAAGGAGTTACACAGGAACACAAGATCCTAAATTTAGAACAAAGACACCTGAAAAATTTGGTCCTGTAACTGTACTTGCTTTGGAGGTGCCGATTCCAGCTAAGAGGCAGAAGAAACCCAGAAAACATGAAGAACAAGCCCCCAGCTGGGACCATCTCCTTTTTGCTCAGACTCCAAAGAGACTGGGGCACAGGGCGTGCTGCAAGAGCTCCCTGGAGAGCACTGGCAAGAGAGGGGAGGTCCAGACCTGCAGGTATGAGTGAAGGAGCTGTGAAGGTGCTCAGAAAAGAGACCTGGGTGGAATCTGGAAACCCTACAAATACTTTTCATTCAAAGAGTTGTAGGGAAGATGTAGACTTTCGCAAGTCTAGTATTTTTGGTTCAAGTGCCAAATACAGTCCTTAGTCCTTGCAAGAGCCAGTGTAAGAAATACTAGGCTTTAAAAGGTTTTTAAAAGGCTTTACAGAGTATGGTGTAGATTCTAGCTGAAGTAATGTCCTTAAAGTGGCTAATGAAATTCTTCAAAATTACGAGACATGAGATAAAAGACACAGGAGGACTTTGGAAACCAGAAGTTAAATTACAGAACTTCCTCAAAGCAGAGGGCATCAGAAGAAATTGTTCTCTGTAGTGCAAGAGATAAAAAGAATAGAGATTAAAACAGAGGCTTAAAAAAGCCTTTTAAGTTCCAGTCAGTATGCTTTCAGCAAGGTACATCTTTCTCATGTTTTTACTGCATGTTTGGATATAAATAAAGTTCCTTAACAAAAAAGGCCTACCAGAAAATATGAACTTACAGATTAATTTATTAGAAAAAGAGTTTATAAGAAATTCTGGGCCTTTAGAATTGTAAATAGCATGGCAAAAGACCAGACTCAACAGCCAGATGAGGGTGGCAATGTTTCCCCCATAGCAGATAATGTTCCAGTCTGACAAGAAGAGTCAAGACAGAAGGCACCTTGTGTGACGGGACAACAGCAATTCAACAAACCACCGAGCACAGAAGACAGCACGAGCTGTTGAACACAACCACAGTGCTGCCTGCCTTTGGAGCATGCAGACAAGAGAGCATCGGAGGTCACAGTATGCTGGTAGGGTGCACAGATGGTACACACAAAATGTCCGGTAAAGGGGTTACAAATATACTGGGAAATGTGAATGAAGGTTATAAAACCAGGTTCATTCATTATAAAATGAGGGAAGTGGGCTGTGAGGTGGTATGTTGTACCTGGGCTGTCATATAGCACCTGCTTTTGTAGGACTGTACCTCAGCCTTGAGCAGGATGCTGTAGGAAACCTACTGTGCCTTCAGGGAGGCAGGAGGGGAGATAGCTCAGATTCCCATCCTGAACCAGGCTCACCACCTGATGCCCACCAGTTCCTGAAGATGCACAGATTGTCAAGGAAGGGCACGGTTTGTCTGTAGATGAAATACAAACTGTTGTAAAGCTTTAGGAAGAAAAAAATCTGTTTATTTCTTCACTCACTTCCTCCTTCCCTCCAGATTTTGTTACTCTCTCCAGTGTGGCAGAGAAAACAAGACATTGTTACCCTGGGTTGGAAATGTTACAGCCAGACACAGAGACGCACAGCTGCGCTACTGCCCCTCTCACCAGAGCTCTGGTTGCCATGCTGATGATCGGGAAGGCCAGACAGATTGAAAAACTGCCCACGGAGACAGTGGTCACCTGACAAAAAGCCACCCTGATTGACACAGCTCTGCTGAAGCACCCAGTGGTGTCGGAAGAGGTCTGTCCTGAGAAGCTTCTCTCATCAGGGAATTCATGCAGGCTCTGTTTGTCACAGGAGGACAGAGAAACCAGAAAGGTGAAGAAATGCATTACTTAAATCCAAGTAATTCTGTTATTATGATAACACCAGAGCAGAAACACCTCCCTTTGATAGTGAGACTGTTGCAGTTCTCCACAATTTTAAGGGCTTATATTCCGGATTCTGTCACTGCAGCTTAATAAAACACCAATGCCAGCACAGCAGCTTTAACTGCAACAAACACAGCATAACCCATTTTCACTGTGGGCTGAAGTAAGCTGCACCACTGTGCAAGCTACTGAGCTGGAGTTTTGGCACTTTGACAACACAAGCACTTTCAGAGAAACACTAACTCTCCTTGGGTCTGCTTTTCATGGAGGTAGGCTGGGCTGTTCTGAAACGCTCTGTGGACTTATCTGTGACTCCACAAGCCCAGATCTCTTTATAGTTCTATTACAGTACTGGGGAGACACCAGGATGTGCTGTGGGACCCTGCCCAGGTTTGTAACTTGCCTCTGTAACCTCAAGTTACACAGATATCAACACATTGGATATAGAGCAGAGACCCTAGTAAAACCAGACACTAAAGATGAATGGAACTTTTCTGAAGAAAGATATTACACAATAAGATGAGAATTTGTTCACTGGGTAAATTTATCCTGAAGCTAAAGTAGGGATGCCTGACCCATTATAGGAAGCTAAAGGTCAATAACATATTAATGGAATCAGTGGCCCCATTAATCTTCCCCTAGTGAACACCAGCTCAAACAAACCCTTCCTCATGAAATACTTGAAAACATTTTATACTGGCAACAAATTTACCTTATTGAACCTAAAATCATATAAAAGTGATTTAAATGTACTGAACTCAAGACATTGCCTGAAATGCAGAAGCATTGAAAAAGAAGCGTATTTTGAAACAGTACCACAGCAGAAGGTAGGCTGATAACCATAAATCAGTTCACTAACCTTCAGCCCCTGGAGAGCTGAGCGAGGTCACCAGGGGTAATAAATTTTGGTGTTGCCCACACAGCCTTCAGTGGATATTTGCTGGTTGCAAGAGCTACACAGTATGGCAACATGCTGCAAATGGGATCATCCGCTCAGAAATAGCACACAGCTGGGACAGATGGGGATATCACAAGCAAAGCTATTCTGAGTTTACAGCCTCTGAGAAAAGGATGGATAATCAGAAATAGAATATGAAGTTTACAACAATGGAGGACTAAGATACACTGGCAAATTATGGGACACGACATGCCCATTTCCTGCTTCGACTTCCTTTCCTGGTTCTTAGTTACAATTCCATTTTTTTCTGATCTCTTTTGCACAAAAGTCTGTGCAAGCAGTAATGAAACCAGGCTTAGCTGTTAGTATTACCAAATTGAGATGGTGCTTTCATCAAGTCCAGAGAGCTAAAAAGACTGGCTAGCACAAATTACCAGCTGCATTCCTGCCTCTCCTGATTTCAGTGATTTCTGCAGTAAGACACGAAATGAGATGTCTGAACATCAATCTCGGAAGTATGTTCTGCTTGCTCATCAAGCACAAACTGGAGCCAGATTTTCAAAATATTTTATTTCCCATGGAGGCACTGAAGAGAAATAGGCAGATTCTCAGTGGGAGCTGGATATTGCCCTCACATTAACAACTTTTGAAAAAATAAAGTTCCCATTATTAAAAGGTGAATATTGTCCAGGATGACTAAACATCCTGAGCACACTTCAGAGCAATGAGGATATGTTCTCAATCTCGGAAAGATTCATCTCTGTGAAGACCTAAGGCTTCCTATGTCTTGGTAGGAAAAGGAAGCATGAATTATAGCCAGTTTGTTGCATAGGGACTGCTTTAAACTAAACCTATGTTCTCCAGAAATCAAGCACTGAGGGAATTAAACAATAAACCCAAGCAGTATTTTCTCACTTATTACCAATTTATTCCCTTGTGTTGTAGCTGGGGAAAGAAACTGAAGGAAGGCAGGGAAAGCAAGAAATCCTGGTAGGCAAACATTCCTCCATGGCTCACATGCACTCCTCACATCTGCATCATAGAGAACACCAGCAGTGCAGCATGGTTGCCACAGCTGTGGTCAAGTGGTTTTAAGAATGAAAGGAGAGCATGCAGATCACCTGGAAATCTGGGATCGTGTGAAAAAAGCCTCTCTGTGTCACTCAATCCCCTTCCAGAGCACATTCCTCCAGTGGGAACCTACCACATTTTGCAGCAGAAGAGCCAATTTATTTCATTGCACATGTGCTCACACATACACTGCTGTCAGGACTTCAAAATGTTTTCCCTGGACAGCAGTTGTATTCTGCACACATCCTGACTCGGGCAAAGCCACAGAAAGCAATGCAACCAGTCCTCCCTCTCCACCAAAAGCTACATCAGCTGTGGCACTGTGGTGTTGGATTTCTGGAAAATAACAGATTTTAAACTACCGCCAACACAGTGCACTGCTCATCAGCTCTGGCTAACAGCTAGAGCTCACCTAGCAGACAGGTTTGCCTTGATGTTCTCAATTCTGTATATTTACTTCCATTATCATATCAGGAACTTGGGTGCTGAATGTAAAACTAAACCCAGTGTTCTTCCACAGAGCAACTTGGAGGAGACGGTTGAAGGACGCTGCTGCATAAAGGGCTAGGATTACACACAGACTCATGTCCCACAGAGGACTTTACACTATCTCACGAGTTTTTAACAAGTTTTTACTGAGAATTTCCATTTTCCATTTAAACACATTGTGAATCTACGTTCCTTGCCAGTGAAATTGCTTAAAACGGCATGAAATTGGATGCCCCCCACAAATGCCACCTGACAAGACTGATAAAGCAAATGCTGATATTAAGACTAGACAAGATTAAATTCTACTATTTAGAGTGTAACGGTTTGTAATTAGGGCAGAAACAGTCTTTGTTGGAAATGTAAAATGGTTTTGTACTGAATACATTAGAAGGATAATCAAATTCTATCACTACTTCATAGCTTCGAATAAAGCTTTTATCATATACTAGGGAACTCTCTTTAATAAACATTTTACCTGATAAAATAAACCTATTAATATTTAATAACTCCCTACCCATTTGAAGATGCGACACAATACCAAACTCGAGATGCTGAAAAGGACAAAACTACTCATTGAAAGCTTCTGCTCAAATACAACCATTTGTTGCTAAGAAATTGCATTAAAGACACTGGACACCAGTGGAACTCTCTAACTGGCTACCAAAGCCACTGCTTCTGCCTTTGCTGTGTGTACCGCACACAACACACACAGAGATGAGACTATTGCTATTTGCTTTGTGATTTGCATTTCACAGTGGCAACAGGATAGGCCAAACAAAGCACTTCCTGAATAACAATTATTTACTCCCAGACAATTAAATCACTTTGGTTTAGGTCATATTTATATACAGGATGGGAAGCAATATACTGTAACTGTTCAAGAACATGGATCCTTATGTGGTTGTTTCTGCTTTATAATAAAATAGAAATCTCTTTAACTAATACCTGTTCAAGTAATTAACCTATTATAAGGAAAAAACAAGTCAATGCAGCAAGGTTATGCATCTAAAAGAACTCTACTGTGTTTCTTTCATTTAAATTTCAAAGTCGATGTCAATGTTGTTTCATATCTACAAAGACAATTATTTCATGCACTGTCAGGTTACTTGCAAATCATCACAAATACACCAGGGTCTACCAGGATACAGATTTCAAAGAGCATTGATATTCCACAGTCTTCTCTCTCTGTAGTAACTGGATGGAATGGATTCCCTAGTCTAGCTCTCAGTTATTAAACTTTCCCTTCTTCCAGATGAAGAGAATGAATACATGATGCAGACATTTTATGTGATCCTTGGCTTTTCAAGGTTTGATATCTAGAAATGCAGATTGTCTCTAAACCGTGTTGCTCATTTTCACACAGACTGACTTTCGCAGTCTCCCAGCTCTCAATGAAGAGAGATGCTCCCGCACAGGACCAGCACGCTACGATAATGTGAATGGTCTTAAAAATAGCAAATTTTTATGCACCCTTACTGTTCTCCTCTTTTCATACTGTGTTACTTCAGGCCACTGTCAGGTAACTGAAGATAAGCATTCCTAGGTTCATGTCAACCTTCATGCCGGTACAAACGATACTGCTTAAAATCCTGACTTTTTCTAGTTGCGTACTGAGTTTCAGTTAAGAGTTTTCTGTTTAGCTCCTTCTGATTCTATTGAAAATACCTAGCCACAATAAGAACCCTAGGGGTGCTCAGGAGATGTCCTTTGGAGCTTAGACTTCTATAAACTGAAGTTGCTTTGTAACTCAATTTCAAGAACAATATACACCTTATAAGGGTTTAACACACCTCTTCTGTTATGCAGTGTTGTTTCATACATGAAGACTACTATCTATTGTGTACAAAAAAAGTGACAGAGGCTTTTTTTATTCAGAGTGAAGATTTTATATACCCCTTTCACAAAGAAGTCTGAAACTTAATCCTTTGCTTAAACTGAATCCCCGATAGATCACCCTAAACAGTTATCACTCTTTCTGTTACTTTCAAGCTCTAAATACAGTTACAGAACGTCTTATAAATTGCTTTGTAGTCAAGCTACACCTATTTAGCTTTTCAATGTCTATTCTCCTAAGTCACCCTCACACTCTCTTTAATCACGTCTGCTGCTTCTGTGCATGGGTTTTACACTATGAACCTACAAACACACAGAGATACCAAAAACGTTTTGTGTTGTCTTGTAATGTGCAACAATCGAGCTCACTTATTGGGACCCAATACTGAAAATGACCTATCAAGATTATTTACAAGCCACGTGACTGGACCACTGTGGATAGTTCTGGTATACAAAAATAAACATCTGATGCTGGTGAGCAGAATGGGAATTCACTGACAGTCAAACTCTGAAATAAGGGATTCTGGGGAAGCCATAAGCCTGCATGAACATCATGGTTTTGCTGAAGAGTTATGATTCTGGCCATTTTTGTATTCTCCAGGCAACGGTATGCACCTGCTGTCTTCAAAAAGCAATGTATTTGTTGCATAAGCAATTGCTGTATTTATTCCCCACTCTCTTAGTGATCACCTCTGAAGATAAGCTTTCTACCTCAAATACCACAGCAAGGCTACTGTTACAGGCAAGAGCTTGACACATGCACATAAAACCTGCTGCAAAATCTGTGTTGCACCACACCTTCCTGAACCAACAATGTGGCACACACTTCCTCCCTCTGATGCACACGAGTTTCATTCACAAAGATACCTCGCAGACAGAATGACATTCAAAGACTGATGTCAGCCTATGGTTCCCTCAGATCAGATCCTACCGGGCAACCTTTAGAAATGTGAGCAGAAAGAGCTCTCCTCGGAGCCCTGCATACAGTCCCACAAGCCAACAGCTGCCCCTTGCCGCAAGTGGGTGGAATGGGAGGGTGCACATCTCAACAAACTGCAGAGCGAAATCCTGCCATCTGATGATCCTTTCCCATGCAACCCTTCCCCCTTCCAGAAAGCCAGAGAAATAGTGCCGACAGTTCACACTGAGCTCCTTCTCAGTCCAAAAAGAGCCCTTCCTTCAGTGCTGCTTCCTCTTAACAGGCGGACAACTCCCAAAATTCAACAGTAGGAAACACTTTAACAAGCTCCAGCCACTATAACCAGATTGTCAATAAACAGAGCATATTGCACAGATGGACTAATAACACAACCCTAATTCAATTGCCTACAACCATTTTCTGTGCACACTCTATTAAAAGCAGCCACTCGCCTTGCAGCAGCTTCGAAAAGAGGACAGGGTCCCCTCTGAAGGAGAGGAGGGAAGATCATTGACTTTGACTAGCTGGCAGCTGTGAGCCAGCTCCCTCAGGAGCACACTTACAAGTTGCTTGCAACCATATGCCCGTGTGGGTGGCTTGCAGGCACCTCAGTGGTGAAAGCAGCTTGCTCTTATCCTTGGCTAACCTTTCAGCCACATGGCTTTTAGGTGACTCACCTACCTGAACCAGAAATCTGATGGCCTCAGCCACTGTCCTGCATCAATATTTGTATCTGAAGAGAGTAATTCAGCAGCAAACACTTAAGCCTTGTTAACATAGTTCTTCTCCTTGCCCTGTTGTCCAAATAGCCCACACGGGATGAGGGCTCCCAAAGGACAGGGGTGTCCTGGAATTACAGTCAGGTCATGGTGTGATTCTGATCTTCACTTTACATTCAACTTCTGCATTGATTTCCATATGCTTTCTTTCTCTCAACACTAACTAGGCAGCATATGAGCAAGGTTTGGGTATGGGAAAGAAGGATAGGAACCAAAACCCGCGGGTATTATTTTCAAAGTTTGCTCTATCTCTTTTAAAGTCAGGCTGCCAGAAGCCATGGGCTGATGCATAGCAAGGGATTATCTTTTGCAGGCAGTACCTTTGAAGTGCATAAGATTCAAATCAGTTGCAAATAGGGGACCTGAGGCCCAGCAACAGCCAAGCTGCTCGGGGCCAGGAAAGTCCAAAGAGCTGGCTCATGCTTCCATCTGCACTCCAGACCGAAGAGATGTAAAGCAGGCCATGCAGAGCCTGGCTCACTTACCGTATGCCATTTCCCTGGCTGCCCCAGTTTCAAGGTGGGAGCTACACAGTATCTGACACCAAGTACTGGGACCACAGCACACATGCACAGTGAGGAATGATTAGAAATATCATTTTAGAAGAACCTTTCATGAAATTTGCTTTTTGTGTCTCCTGCCTTGGTGTGAGAGTGCCCCAGAGTCTCCACGCTCCTTCATAGAAGAATGCATTTATGCAGAACCATGACAATTCCTACTTTTCAGTTAATCTCCTTTCACTGTCAAGTTGTCAACCCAGTCTGCCCTCTTTGAGCATCCTTTCCTACTCTCTCTGCTCCTGGATGGTATTAGTATGTCTGAGAGAACCCATAGCTGCTGAGAACCCCTTTGGACAGAACTACTTGAGAACTTGCAGCAGTGTTTGCACTTCCATGGGCTCTTTTACAACAGCCACCCATGTGGGAAGGCTAGTGGGTGAGTAACAAAGCAAGAAGAGATTTTTATGTTAATACAGGCATGGCCATGTGCTTCTTAAGCAGTATCTTCAGAAAAAGAGGCTGTGCATTTATAACCATCTCTTTTGAGAAAGCAGCTGCAATAGCAATGGAAAACTTAATTTAGTCAAAGAACACATTGTGATGAATAATAAAAAATTAGTTGCATCCGGTGCCTGTGATAGTGACGAGCTCAATAAACCTACCTAGAATGAAGCATAAGGTAAACAGTCCCTTCCAAAGGGGAGACTGAATACTGAACACCTTGTTTTAAAGGATTAGGGCTCTCTAGATACCACCCCACTGCTGACCTGGCCTGAATTCCTACCCCCTTTTTAGCACAGAAAACAGGGAAAAGTATAATCTCAAAACAGGTAGCATGGAATGAAAAAACATCTAGCATGTTCTAGGCAGAGTTTTCCCAACTCATTTCATCCGTGACCCATATAAAATCTGAGATCCAGTGCAGTAATTCATTGCAATACTTACGGATCTCAAACTGGTTAAAAATGAGCCAAGACAGAGATGTCTGACAGACAGGAATTTAGCTGACTGATCTTACATGCAGATAATGAGCTAAGAAAAAAAAAATTGTTGCAAAAAAGAAACTTGTCTATCAAAGTCCAAGTATGCTAATTATCAAGAATTTAATGGGAACTCACTTCCTGACAAATTGCATGTTAAGAAATGAGACAGACAGCTGAATATTCTAATACCAGGTCTCCCTGGGGGAAAAAATAAAAGAAAAAAAAAGGAAAAGATTGTTTTCTTCATCAAAAAATAAAAGCCTCATTGGAAAAGTTACTTCCTGTTACATGAGCTCTGGGGAAAAGAGTCAATGTAGCTGTTCATCTCGAGAATGGGTGGCGATGCTTGTAACAGAGACCTGCAGCCAGGTTCATCCTTCTATAATATCCTAATTAAAGAGTTGTCATTCATGCAAGGGAGACAGAATGGTCAAAGAGACGCAATAGATAACATGACAAGCTAGTTAGGCCAGCTGACAAGTACTCCAATGAGTCAAGCCTAAGTGAAAAGTGGAAACCTGAGCACTAGTGAAGTGATTAGAGAGAGCTAACTTTGTCCTGCTCCATCATGTTTGTTGACAGGGCAGGCTACTCTAACTTACTGACTGTCAGAGAACATGCTGAGACTAGCTTTACTTTTATTCATTTTTTTCTATTGCTACACAAAGTGCTAAATAAAGGGCATTCGGTTCTGTCCAGGATGGGTTCTTTGGAAACTGTGACTGATCAGGCTTCTGCACTCACAGCTACGCATCACCTTGGAGCTTTGCAAGAAGAGCAAGCAGCCAGATGAAAATCACATCGCTCAAGGAATTAGCTGTCATCATGACAGTATTTCTGAATACAGCGACAGTCAGCTAAGTCTGCAAAGCTTTTCAAAGATACAGTCAGAAAAGGCTCACTAAGTTTTCAACCGAGATTAGTTTAGAAAGAAAGGAGTAAGAAAAAAAATCCCCCTCATTTGCTATATTATCATTTGGTGACTGCAAAGTTTCAAGATTTATAAACACGGCATTACAGACTCACAAGGTAGTGTAGTTTGGGCAGCTATTCAGTAACTGTTGAGTTCTGCTTTGTGGGTGGCAGTTATCAATGGGAAGAGCAAAGGAAGGTAACACAAATCTGGTAATCCTCTTTCACTGGAAAATGAAATCAATCAAATTACCTCATGTCGAATAAGAATACACATACAAAAAACTGTTCCAATTTGGTGGGCACAGATGAGCTTGATCATGAATCAGAGCCCTCAGTTTCAATCTGTCTTGCTCCCTGCCTTTGTTCACCTGTACCTGGCCTGCAGCTGTGGCAAGAAGCAGGACAGAGGCTCCAGCAGAAGGAAAAAATTGAATTAAAGAAAAAAAATTGAATTAAGAAACCCAAGCACTAGTAGCTGTCCCCACCCTATCACTGGCCAAAGGCTTTTCTAAAAGCTCGATGAGACTACCATTGCAGGTAAAGGGCAGATCCCAGAACATCAGTTGCATCAGAAGCCTTGTGTGGAACAGCCAGCTTTACAAGAAGCATCAGACAACACCAAGGAATCTTAGACTAACAAACAAATCCCATCCCTAACTGCTACCCCTGCACACAAAATACGATTTGCTAGAAGGAACAGCAACCCTCTAACAACCAGCACTGACTTTCTAACTAAATGGAGTTTTCAGTCTAATACCAAGGAGAGGGGTTGAACAAGAAGGTTGTGAACGGCAGGGATGAGAAAGTGCTAACATCCTCAAAGCAGCACCAGAGACAGGGGAAACACCAACAGCAACTGAGATAGATGCATTAAGATGAGTGCATCTAAAGTCTAAGCCACAAACATCTCCAGCTGGCTCCCAGAATTAAATGGAGGATTTGGTTGACACTATAGAAGCATATGCATTAGTTGTTAGTTTCAAGGAAAACGATAAGCTTTTAATTTCCCATATAGCAAGGATATTAAACAGAATATCTCACTGTCTTTAAATGGGAGCCAGGACTGTGACTGTGGAACAACAGTCCCATACCTGCTAAGGAAACAAAAAACTCCTGTTTTAGAACTTCTTCCTCCAAGCTTGAGACTCCATTTTCTCACTGCTTGTTAATTACCTCCCTCTAGTCTGTACTCACATAGTCCACTCCTTCTCTTCTAATCCTGCCCTGTTATGCTGGCTGCCAACCATCCTTACTGCAGGAGGTCAGCGCTGGGGCTGACCTGGGATCACACTATGGGGTGCCAACAGTTTGCACTGCAGCTGAACTGCTGGGACATGTATGGTGGGATGGTACTAAATGGGGTTGGTTTCCTCTCCTTGCAAGGAGAGCTGCAGCAAATCTTTGAGACATCAATACTTTCTGTGACTTATGCTAACAGTACCGGAGTAACTAAGAACTTACTATGAAAAAAAAACCAACCAGAAATGTAATGGCTTTCTAAAGAAATCCAAATGACAAAATCTGAACAGCACTAAATACAGTCAGTACTTGAGAAAAAAACTCCAATTTATAAACCCTAAATTCCAGTGGTCTTGGATGTGTGGGTTAAAAGACATAACACCATTATACAGACATCTAAGAAAGGAAGCGGAGATGAGAGCATCCAGCTGAAACTGCAGAGAGATCTATGCAGTCAGAACCGCACGTGCTGAAATCCAACCAGAGCACCAGGTTTCAACAGCTCACCTTTTTTGAAAAGGGACCTGAATGGCTGAGAGGACCTCAGGATTCAACCAGATTTAGGATGGTGTTACAGATGGAGTGGCATGAGGAATTTCGAATAGTAACACTGGAGCTCTGGCAACATCCTTAAAATCAAAGCCACGGTTACATATCCCTCTCCTGTACCAAAGCTCCTGGTGGTAAAGAGTGCTGAAAAGCTAAAACTGCATCTACTGCATTGAGGTGCTTTGCAACATCAATGTAGCATTAATGGTATTTCAGTCCCTTCCATCACAGCTCAGCCTTAATTTATTTAAACATGGAAGGACACAAGTTTTCTAACAATTCTCGAAAATATAAACAAGTCAGAGAGGGAAAAAAAAAAAGAAAAAGAGTGAGGGAGCATGGCCAGATTTCAAAGGTCACATTAGAAATTTTATTTCTTAACAAGTTCTTCATCAACACAGCTCTTGCTCGGGGTGGCCAGGATAGTGACACATGTGAGGGGGCACACAAATCTCATTTTGGATCAGAGGTGAAGACAACTCGGAATCTTGTTGATTTGCAAAGTTGCTGGAAAGACCAGTATTTCAAAAGACCACAGTTTCTCTTGCAGTTCCCAGCATTACCTTCAGCCAGCTAAAGAGCCTGTCGGTTCTTCCAGGGCCCCCACACCAAATGCCAACATCTGCCTGCTCCCACACCCCCTCCTCCTCTTCAAGTGATTTTGAAGGAGTCTCTGCCTTGGAAACAAGACTCTGGAAAGAAAGAGCTGGCTTTAAATGTTGCATGCAGTGCAAATGCAGGGACAGACACTCATGTGTGTCTGCTTCCCCAGGAAAGGCTTCAGCCAGGGAGCAGGACAGTCTTGTGGTCAGCGGAGATTTGCAGGAGTATGAAACCCAGATCTGTGTGTCCTTATCTACAGATGATGTTGATGTGTTGCCTAGTAATATTGTGCTGGACTGGATCACAGATGCACTCAAGTGGCAGAGCGGAGGCTTAGGTACACCAGATGATAGGTGCACTTTCAGTAAGTAAACCTCCCAGAGCCCACAAGGAGGTAAGCTATGCTCTAGCCAGGGAAACAGATGGCTTCTATCCACCCAAATATTCTCCCCAGCGTGATCTTTGTGTCTTCACAGGCCACACACGTCAGAATGAACCTTCTGCCTTTTTTAGTAGCCAAGAAAGATGGTTTTGCTTTCATCTTTCAGCACAAATTCCATAGGGAGACAGGCAAAAGGGAGGTGTGGGGAGAGACAACATTTTGACAATGTGCAATAATAAAAAAATGACAGAAGCCACAGACAGAGGAGCAAAGAGCCTCCCTGCTTCCCATGCACAATGACAGATGAAAGGGAATAGACGACGGATCAGGCAGCAGGCAGGCTGCATGCAGAACAGACAGTGCACAGCCTCGTCCCACGGGGGCTACCAAGTTTGGATGACTATGCATGCAGTTGCTACACCAGTCCTGTGCTCTTCCTGAATTCTTAGCTAGCACAGATGAGGACAGTTGCACTTTTTCTGATGTTACTTTAAAGGGTAATAATCTAGCTTTAAATTACCTATGCCGTGACTGTTGCTTCATTTAGGCAAGATGATGTTCTGGAGGAAGCGATCCCTGCCTCCCTCACAAGTGGGTCATTAATTAAGGATCTTCCACTCTCCAGACTGTACCTGCAAAGTGGACAAGTGAATTTGCTGCAGGCAAATATTCAGCACAGTGACCTACTAAACCTACTTAGCCAGAACAGACTAAGTAGCAGTTGGAACTCAGAAATGTAGCAAGACCTCCAAGGACTTCGGGGGTGGCAGAGGTAAATCCTTGTGTTTGTCTGCTGAGATCCACTGCTCCATTTACGTTTCACAGCTGCTCAGAAAACATAAATAGTTGAGCGATCCAGTCCAGTTCTCAGGAGATGGCACCCACATCTCATTATTCTTTATCTCATGTGGTCATCCAACACTCTCTTATCTGAAGCTGACGTTTCAGCAGAAAGGCCAAGGATGAAAGTGGCCACCTCTTCCTCCCACTTAAGTAAACCCTTCCCTACACAGGAAAGGTAGAAGTGCATGGGGCTGGTACAAGTACATCCACCTGGTGGGTGCACTGTTGCTACTGGTGCTGCACCACTGCATTTTTGACAGGTCAGTTCTTTCTCTGTCCTTGTGCCACTTTGGAAAGAGAAGACGGAAAGAAGCTTTCAGGACTGACAAGGGATCAAGTGAGGGTTAGTCATCCCACCAGGGATTGCTCATTCTTTCTTAACCCAGTTAACCAGCTGCTCTTTGGAAGCATCTCTCAAGCACCCCAACTCATCTTTCTCCCCAAATGTGCTGTCCCTTGAGCTCTTCCCCTTTTCCGAGATCCCACTCTACTTCTGTGAGCATTACCACTATTCTCCTCTCCAATGCCTGTGACCTTAAACTTCGCTAACTTTCCTCCTCCTCTTCTTCCACTTCATATTCATACTGTTACCAGCCCTTTTCTTTTTCCTGATGGAAACAGTGTCCCAGCCAGAGCCTTCTGTCACAATAAATGCTGTTTTCTGAAGCCCCATGGGAAAGATGGGATCATTACATGCTAGGACACGTGCTCATTCCATCATTATGCAAGTCAGTGCTGGAGCCATTTTGTTTCAATTTGCTTCTCTTCAGGGCCCAAAGATCTGCTTGCTCATTATACTAAATGAGGTGGTTTCCCAGCTTGAAAGTGCATTTTTAAAAATCTTACTCTGCTTAATAATTCTTTTTGTTAATTTTAAATAGATTTCTAGAATCATTCTTTCTGCTGGTAAAGGACCCACAGCAGTGGAAACTGTGTTTCGAGCTTCTGCTCCATGTAATACATTCTTAATGACTCAAATATTTATCTGGAGGAACTCCTCTATCTATAGGTGAGAGATATATATATATATAATGGGTTTGTTTTTTTGGTAGTGAGGGGGCTACAAGGGGTGGCTTCTGTGAGAAGCTGCTTGCAGCTTTCCCCGTGTCTGACAGAGCCAATGCCAGCAGACTCCAAGATGGACACACTGCGGCCAAGGCTGAGCCCATCAGTGATCATGGTAGTGCCTCTATGATAATGAATTTAAGAGGGGGGAAAAAAACACCTGTGCAATTGCAGCTGGAGAGAGGAGTAAGAATATGTGAGAAACAACTCTGCAAGCACCAAGAGCAGTGAAAAAGGAGGGGAAAAGGTGCTCCAGGCACCAGAGCAGAGATTCCCCTGCAGCCCATGGTGAAGAGCATGGTGAGGCAGGCTGTCGCCCTGCAGCCCATGGAAGTCCATGGTGGAGCAGATATCCGTCTGCAGATATCCACCTGCAGCCTGAGGAGAACTCCATGCTGGAGCAGGTGGATGCTGAAAGGAGGCTGTGTCCCATGTGAAGCCCATGCTGGAACAGGCTTCTGGCAGGACTTGTGGCCACATGGAGAAAGGAGTTCACGCTGGAGCAGGTTTGCTGGCAGGACTTGTGAGCCTGTGGGGGACCCATGCTGGAGCAGTCTGTTCCTGAAGGACTGCACCGCATGGAAGGGACTCGCACTGGAACAGTTTGTGAAGAACTACAGCCCGTGGGAAGGACCCCATGCTGCAGCACGGGAAGAGTGTGAAGAGTCCTCCTCACTAAGGAGGAAGGAGTGGCAGAGACAATGTGCGATGAACTGACCACAACCCCCATTCCCTGGCCCCTTATGCCACTGGTGGGGAAGAAGAGAAATCAGGAGTGAGATTGAGCCCAGGAAGAAAGGAGGGGTGGGGAAAAGGTGTTTTAAGATTTAGTTCTTATTTCTCATTATCCTGCTCTGATTTGATTGGTAATAAATTAAATTAATTTTCCCCAAGTTGAGTATGTTTTGCCCATGAAGGTAACTGCTGAGTGATCTCCCCATCCTTATTTTAACCCAGGAGCCTTTTGTTATATTTTCTCTCCCTTGTCCAGCTGAGGAGGGGTGTGACAGAGCATCCTGGTGGGCACCTGGTGTCATGCTCTTGATTAACACAGACTTCATATGTCACAGGAACTGTGCAAACTTCTCCTTACAGGGAGCGGTGAATTAGACATCCTGTGTAGAGCACCAGAATTCAAACTCATAGCGACACAGCTTTGCAACAAGTATCGCAGGTGGCAGGTCTATTGGTCTGGATCTGGCTGTGAGGGAAATACAACCTCAGAAAACACTTCTTAAGCGTCACCAGCTGTGAGACTCTTCAGTCTGCTGATGTGTACTGATAGGGCACAGGTGCCCAGGGAGAGTCCATCTGCCAATGCAGGCCAAATGCCTTCCCCACACTTGGCTCCTTCCAGAAGGTGGTCACATATATGTGGCAGCCCATGCCTTTCCTTAGAGTGCCTTAGAGTTGCATTCAGCAACATCAGGGATTGTTCTGCACTGGCGGGGGGTTGTTTCGATAGATCCTCCTGCTGTTCAGCCATCCCTCACTGAGGCCATGGGCCAGGGAGATGTGCTGGCTCTACCACAACTCAGCACACCAGAGCCCAGACGGCCTCAAAGGAGCTGCTGCTTCCTCAGACCTGCTTTTTATGATGAAGCTAGGTTAAGATGAAAGCTAATAAGCTGCAGGAGCAATGGAGCTCCCTTCATGTTACCTGACGTTACTCAGCATTCCTCAGAAGAGCTTGTGCTGTATGCTGCTATCTAGAGGGACAAGCCACAGACTGCAGGACACTAATTGCTGTGACACTAATTGTTGCACATACAGAAGGCAGCACTGCAGACACTCTCCTCTTTTCTAACAGGGTTGAATGTTATTAATAGTTTAATCATATCAGAAATGGACTTTGAACGGGCAAAAGATGCAGAAAGACAATCCATATATTGAGATATTTCTGTCACGATTATCTTAATTTTTCTCCTTTGCTTCCTTCTTGCGGATGGGTTTCATCTTAGAACACAGACAAGCTCTTTGGACCAGAAACTGTGCTGTCATGAGCGCGCTAAGCAACCCACCACAACTCCTAAATGTCTTGGAGCCTCCAGGTTCTACCTGATACACACAATAAAATCAGAAAAATTGGACAAATCTGAAACAGTATCACACTCAATATCTAGCATACATTCAGAAAAAAGAGCCCTCAGTACCATGACACTCCCCTTTTGCACCACTGTCAAACACGTTTAGGTTCCCTGGGGGGGGAGAAAAGTTGAGAATTCTGTGGGAATCCATACATGACAAATGCTTAAGAGCCCAGGAAATGCTGAAATCAAAGTGAAGCAGTGAGTTAAGAGAGGGGACTACTGAGTGATGCTCAAATTGCATGCTACAGACACAATATTCAATTAATATGCAATATTGTTTAAATAGCTGATTCAGTGAATATCTGTCACCGCTGAATAACCTGATGTTCAAATGAAACAGCAAAAAATGTCTGAACTTCTTCAGATTTCAGTGGAAGGTTTGTAGGGTGATAATTCTCTCTTGGCCAGCTAAATTAATCCTTGGACTAACAAGTGTTCAGTTCTCTTTTCAAGGTCTGCATTTCCTATGAGCACTTGTCTGTTTTACATATGAAACTGGAGCAATATTTCAAATTATTTACTCTTCCTTTCAAAGGGGACTGCATTTTAAAAAGGGTTGAAGTACAGGAGTACACTAAGGAGCATTGTGACAAGTGACCATGTTGAAATTGCACAGCTGACAATATTCCCGATGAGTTGTTCTCCAGTTCAGAGCAGAACCTACAATTTGTACCCCAAAACCATACCATATAAGGCTGGATTTCCTATTGATTGCTTCTGATGGCAATACTAAGCACAGAAGCTAAGCTACAATAGTTGGTTAATTTTATTAAGCCTGGGTACTGAAAAGCCCTGAAGACATCTGAAGTGGACTTTAATATTTTTGTTTAACAATTTGCATCCCTTACTGTCTCTCTTAATGTGTTGGTGTCTGTTTAATCTTCTGTAAACTCTTATCTCTGTCCTTCTGATGTATCCAAAGTACATTTGAGAAGGGCAGCAAACAGAAATGGGAATTCTTGGTAAACAAAATTTGATGTATCCCTTGAAGAAAACATGTTTATTGCCCACGCTGTGCTCTGAGAGCGACACACTATATTGTGCAAGCAGGGGTTCACAGTGCAGACACCAAGCCAGGCCACAGCAAAAGCCCCACACTGAAGTCTGCCTCAGGCAACCATTTATTATTGAGCAATACACCTCTGAAAAATACTGATGCCAAAGATGTTATCAGTTGTGCCACACGTTCGTTTTTTCAAAGTCAATTCCATTGTGTAAGCAGAACCAGGCACGTTTCTGGCTGTTGTCATGTGAATTTTCACTTCATAGAGTAAGGGGAAAGAAAATCATTTTGTTACTTTGATGAAGACGCCTTGCACGTTTTGACAAACTCAAGTCCCTCCAGGGTGCTTACTGGCCATGAAGCTCTTTCATATCTCATTCATTATCAGAGAGAGACAGGAAAATACTTCTTCATTTCTCTTGCGTATGAGTAAATTAGTGAAAACCACAGAGACTCAGTTTCATTAAAAGTGATGGAGTGAGACTGGCTGCAGCCACTGCACAGTGGGGACTGGGCTGAGCTGACTCAGTGCAGTCTGCCCAGCAAATGCAGGAAAAAAGATTAGCTGGAAATTTCTCTGTTGAAGCACGAACTGCTTACTGCAGCCAAATTCCAAGACAGCTTAATGCTGTAAAACCTGAACTCTAAGCCCTCAACTCAAAAGCTAATTGAACATCTCTTGTTCTTCAGCTCCATCACTCCACAGATTTTAGATGTCCATATGCTAGACCTGTGTTTCCCTGCTAGTTTCAAACCAATGCTATCACCATCACCAACTGTTACAGTTTCTACCAAGTGACGACCAATGGGTTAGATTCCTGAAGAATCTTACCTCACAAGTTTGCCAGGGGAGGAAAAAATCCTCAGAGTCCCAAGCCCTGGGATTAACTTCAAGCCCAGCTGTCTCATAGTACAAAGCAACGAAACTCTTGTGATGCAAGGGAAGTGGGACAAGCCATTTGAACACCAGCTGAGTCAAACCTCTATCATTCCACTGAAACACTGCCTAAAACCTTCTGTTTTTCCTGAGATACTCATTGTTGCTGTGTAGCCCCATGATCAACAGCATCACAAGAAACATTAGTGAAGATGCTGATGGCATTCCTGCCTGTGTGCTACCGGGGCTTGCCTGAATAGTGTGGCAGGAGTGCCACTGCCTGCTGAGGTTTTGTGTAGTTCGTGGTCCAACTGGTGGTTTTCACTGGTGATGCTCACAAGAGCGGGATAACACAGGTGGCTGGTATAAGATAAAACCTAATGCTACAATTATATGTGAATGCCCAGAAATCCACACGGAGAAGAATCAGAGTGAACTGTGGGTTAGAGCAGCAGCCTTTCATTTCAGAAGTAGGGCAGCAAGGGAGGAGGAGTAATTGGGATCACTTTACTCAATACCATAATGTCTTCATATCAGCAGACAGCATGATGCATACCAGTCTCATCACAATGTTCAGCCCTCCAGTCAGGCCCCAAGCTCTCTGCCAGCATTAGCTGATTATCTGGCATTACGTTCCAGAGAAGCCTAGAACTGGCAATAGAAGGACTGCTGCGGTCTGTGACTTAAGCATACCCTGATTTCTGAATGTGGCACATGACCTACCTATGTTATGTTTGACTCAATCTACTGCTCCAAGTCCCTTCATTTTATACCTTTTTCTTCCTAGTCCCTGCTGACCTCAAAGATGGCAAAAGAAACACCTTTAATCAAAATCAAACCATTGACAAGGTATTTATTAAAGTCTAAGTCCTGACTCTTGTTAAAAAAATCCACATGGCTCAGCTTGTCATAAGATTCCCAACCAGGTGGCGTAACCCTGTTTGGATGACTTAATACAACTGACTCCTAGCTCTACTTAGCTCAAATTTCCAGAAAATCTATGTTCCTATTGAGTGTGATATTATACTGCACGTGTTCCTTTTCCAATGTTTTCTCTCAGAGAAAGTCTCATCCTTTCGTAAGCTATTCTCTAGTGAACACTAGCACCTTGTAAAGCTCACGTCACAGACTCAGAAGTTATGGGCATTAAACAAATAACTGAATCAACTAAATGTGTGATTTTGGGACACCCAGCATACAACCCATCTAGGTTCTGTTACCAGGTTACCCAGACAACTGGGTCATATGTATTATTCTGCTGGGCTCACATCCACAGGAAGCAGGAAACAACAGGCATGCTGAGCTGTGTGCTAATTCAATCCTTAGGAAGGGAAACACAGACAGAGAACAATGCAGGCAGATGGTGATCACCTTGCCTTTTTACATACTTGGCAAATCAGTCAGGCAGTCTCTGAGGTGGAATGGTAAGAAAATACAACCCAAAGTGTCTTGCTGCTACTGGACATCGCAAGGGAGAAGGCAGTACCTTTTTCCATCTACGAGGGAATTATGAACATTTTTCTCACCAAAATCTGTAGCAGGCACAACCCTTCTGGTGAAAATAATTCAAACCACCCCTTCTCCAAGATGACTGATAAGACAACAGTATACTGCAGTTGACATGCAAGTGGGTTGGGATAGGATGGGAAGGGGAGAGAACAGCTGCTCTCTGACAAGATGCCTGATGTAGGCTGCCAAGAAAACAACGCCAACTGCAGATAAGTCATCTCAAACTATGAGATACGCAAAGCCATGACAGCTAAAAAAGCTTATATGCAGGTGGGAAGACAAGACAGTACATGCTGTGGAAGGTATGATGCTGCCCACATGAGAATACCTTTGGTCCATGCAATGCTGTGCAACTCCGAGAGACACTACGTGCCCTACTATGAAATACATTACTTTGAGCTGCACAACCCCAAAACCACCTTTATTTCACAGCTCATTGCCAGTGTTCTTTAGTGCAGAAAGTTAGTCCACACTGAGTTATTCTCTCATCAGTACCCAGGAGATATATAAGCTGCACTTACATTTCATATTTGGGAAGAAATATTAATACTATGCTGAAATGCAACCCTTCACCATTAGCAAAAGTAGCTTTGTCAAATAGTGTTGTCATAAAACAGCTGCTATGTTCCTCTTGAGAGGCAGCTACGCTCCAGCAGTGGGACGCTTTGCTCCCACATAGTCAGCAAGACTGTGGCGTTGCTCCAAAGTGTGGTGGTGTCCTTCTGAGGCAGGTCTAAGGCAGTATGTAGCTGTTCTGGTGATTCAGGGCAAGGTCCCCCAAGGAAAAAGCATGTATTTCTGGCAGAAGTATGACTAAGGCCCTTCTCTTGGATCTTGCTGACAGACAGTAATGGGTGTGAAGAGCTGGGGCCACAGGTTTCCCCTTGTCCAAGCAGCTCACCTCTGCACTACAGAAAGATAGTAATATTTCTTGGGGGGAAGCAATGGGTCTGACTGACCCTGACTCTCTTCACATCAAAAATGAAGCCAGAAGGGAGAGAGGAAAGAGGGGGAAATGAGAGCAACATTTGAAGCTTCCAGGCAGTTCTTTGCATGAAAGAGTTGGTAAAAGATCACATTTTTCCCTTTTTGCTCCTGTTACAAAGAAAGGAAAAAATTTCAAACCTGTTTTGAAGCAGCTGGATTCAGTGACTGTACCCCACCTCCAGTATAACCCACCAGGAGTGTGGTGATGGCAAAGGGCTCTGAGTCACTACTGGAAAGCTACCACTTAACTACCTAACAAGGACTCAGCTTTCAGCTTCCTTGCTTTGCAGGCTTGTGTTAGATGCATGTGTAGCATCATTCTGCTTCACAAGTAAGGTCTGTACTTGAAACTTCTGTTTATTTACTTGTTTGAAGTGCCTAGCCTCTGAGAAAGCTTTCACACACCACACAGACCAAACATTTCATCTTTCTTTGTTACAGCAGAACGTTTAACAGAGAAGCATAGTGTGTGAAGGAGGAAATCTTGTGTTTGCCAATTCATACAACTGACCCATTCAATCCTGTCTGTTTTCAACCCTCCAGCATTTAGGCTTACATCAAATGTGCACAAACAAAAGATGATCCTAAATCCAGCATTAAGAAAAAGAAAATAAATATATACATACATACATACACCTTGGCCAATTTACTCAAGAGGCACTTCTGAGGAATCCTCAAAGATGTGGGCAATGTATCTTTTTAATTTCTCTGGTCAGTAACGAAAACCAGGAGTGCCAAGAAATACATAATTCAGCTTTAACCCAAACTCAGTGACTTCATATTAAACTTTTATAAAGAAAAAAGCCAAACAACAATTACAGAGAAACATCTGAGGACACAAGAACTAAATCTATGTGCAATCTGTCCCTGGCCAGTCACCTTCTTTCAGAAGGGAAAAAAATACACCCCAATTAAAACTACTTTCAGCATACAACTGTAACCACGGTACTGCTACCGCAAGGCATCCAGTTTCAGCAAGCTTCCCAGCTGCTGGCTTGTTCTGCATCAACTGGGATGCAGGGAGCTTTCCCTCAGTCACTTATATTGATCATGTGCTGGCAGGGTCAGGGTTAAATCAAAAGAGTTTTCTGATTCCAGCTATTTGTTTTTACCACAGCTTCAATACTTTAAGAACTGAAAATGTAAATTCAGTTGTGGAAGAGCAGAAGCAGAGAGTATCTGCAATGCAGACTCGGCCAGACTTCAGATGGGAGTAGATGGCTATGAAGGGATGCAGTGTCTCCAATTTAACATGCCAAGTCATTTCACTGTGAGTGTGAAGGCAGAACAAAGTGGTCACTGTATGACCAGGACTGTACAAGACGGCTTTATTCCTGTTTGTGTTGAGGTAGTCACTTGTTTAAAACCACTGCCTCAAATATTTCAAAAGCCCAGTGACCTCACCTAACCAGCTGGAGTCAGTCTGGAAAACTCATTCACAAGTCTCCTGACAGTCCTCCAAATACATACCATGCCGGGATGAAGAAAGCGACCAGTGATCCTTCCTTCTCCTTTTCTGCACCTGACTCTTGTCCCTGTTATTTCATATCAATACCTTTTCAATCTCAGTTGCTCTTCCTCTGCAAGAATCTTTGTGCTAATGCACAAAGCATAATGAATGACAAGTCAGTAGTACAGCAGTAGAGCCACTAACTTCCCACCTGCAGGATCCAGACAGTATCAGCTACTGTCTACCTGTTTGTGTACTGGCTTCCTTGCAGTGGCTTAATGTTTACAATCCCTCCTCAAATGCCAGTGAGCCAAAGAAAACATCTCCAATGCAGTTCTGCTGCAACATTAGACATTGGCCTGTGGCTGACACAATTCTTATGATTACAGTTCTTTTTCTGTTATGGCTGAGATGAAACATAGTGTTGTCATCAGAGCTCAAAGACCCACAAACTCACCCTGAGAGTCTTTCACATGAACCTCACCCAGTGTCTTGAGACCATAAACAAACTTGCACTGGAGTAAAACTTGTAAGAATTAAAACTGGTTATTTCTGTTCAAGCTCATACAGACATTTTCCACTCAAAATAGCTAAAACCAACGTGTACTTGTCTAGTGAAGGACTTATCTAATGTTTTTCCCAATAAAACTAAGGGGGGAAAATCCCTCTCCAGACATTCTTACTTCAGTGTAAGAGTCATTCTGTATTTGATCTGAATTAAGTAGGTATTAAAATGTGCCTTCATACATGGATAAAAAGAAAGAGAGCTGAGGGATAAAGGATTGACCATGTGCAAGAAGCTGGGGAGAAGATGCATGGAGACAACCATTTTGGACAACAGTCAGTACACTGAGATAAGTAATACCTCCCATTGTTATGCAGGAATGTCTCTGGCTATGCAAGGAACAGCAACACAGAAATCTGCACTTATATGTTTACTCTCCACCGCTGGGAGAGGATGACAATGGGTTGAGAATAAAGAAGCAGAAAACCCACAAAGCACAGTCATGTCTCAGATGAATTTTTAAAAGAAAGAGACCAGGGCATGAACAGTCATGCCCAGTGGTTAGGATCAATGTCTGCAACTGGATGCAGAACAAGGACAGGAACTGAACTAGAAAGTGAGGTCAGAAGTCAGAACACAAGGTGAGGGACAGGAGAAGATTTAAGAACAATAACTAGAAGCTCAGCTGTTAAGCTGAGGAGCCACTGTAAATTCAGCCTTCATTAAACACAGAAACCAATCACCCAACATGCCTATCCACAGCTACCACTCTTCACCTAACAGGCTGGTTTATCTTGTAACTGCTTCAAATCTCACCTGATGGACAACTAGTTTTAAAGCCAGTGACCACTGTCCTCATTCAAAAGGCAAAAATAATTCATTTATTGTGAGGGGAAGCAAGGGGAGTGGTTTTGATGGGCATGTTACACTTGGCTTTATAAGAACTCATTGCAGCTATTTGATCCTGTTTATTTTTCTGTTAGGTGATGGCTACAGATGCCAGTATTTCAATCCTCTTGAGAGTGGGTGCAGCTAGGAAAGAACAACATGTTACTTGATTTACCATCACGCTCTACAAGGGCAGTTAATGGATAACTCTACATTTAGAAAAATTTAACAGGGAAGAATGTACAGATTTTTATTTTTTTTTTAAGAGGGAGGCGGAGGGGGTGGTAATAGATTTGGAAGACACACACGGTCTTCAGGGAAGCATGAAGACTCAGCTGTCAAGAGGCAGAAATTCAGGGGGTTGCACGCAGAAAATGGGTGCACCCACAAGCTTTGAGGGCACCTGAATGGAGGCGGCTGACTCGGCAGCTGTGCAAGTATCTTCCATAGCTACAAAGAAAATTCTCATTCCTGCAGTGAGACATGTTCTGCTGGTGCAGTAGCTCTCTGAAAACCCAATTACAGCAGCCCCCAGTTTGATCCATATTAGGTATGCCTCAGTGACGGACCAGCTTGGCAATAACTCTATCTGCAAGAACTGTCATCGGAAGAGTGAACCCCCAGCAGCAAAAACAATCAAAAAGCAGGCAGGAGCAAGGCTAATCCGTTTAAGCGAGACTAAAACAGTCTTTATTATTAATAATAAAAAATAGGCTTAACTAGTGATGGTAGAAATTATCTGTGTTGGTCAAGCAAAGCACAGACCACGCAGCTACTGAGTGTAACCAGATCTGGGAGGAAGGAAGGAAGAAAAAGGAGAACGAGGACTGAGGAGACTTGGAAAAAGGCAATACACTATCAGCTCTCTGAGTCTCTTGTAGCTTTTCATTGGCTTCAACCCATCAACTCAGAAATCAAAGAGCTTCAAGCATCAGACATTTGCGTCTGCTCCATCTTCATCACTGCCAGACACAGCCCTGCAACTAAAAGAATGGAGAAATAAGGAGCTTACAGATTCCCTTTCCCCAGCTGATACAGTGACTCACTGCACCGAGGTATCGATCCACAGGTCTGGCCTATGCCGATAACTACATGCCACAGGGGTTAATTTAACTCCCCACCACCTGGTGCTGCCTCAGACACTTTGCAGAGAACAGTTATAAATTATATAGCCCTCTGAAGGCAGAAAGCAAGAGACCATTTTTTCAGCACATCTCCTTTGTTATCCATCCTCCTGCAAACGGACCCGTTTTGCTGCTTCCAAGTCTCATTTATTTTCTTCCTGAAATTATATTGCAGTCATCTACTCAAGCACAAACAGCCCATAGGACACTGTAAATTAGACTCACAGAAAGGGAAAAAAAAAGGTAAAAAAGAGCATCCTTCCAAAGCAGACAGTTATTTTATATAATATACCATTGTGCAGACATGCATGCACGTGTGTGCACACACAAACCAAGGAAGGCAATTTCTGCAAGGAAGTTTTAAGTAAACACACAGCCAATCTTCATCTTACAGAAATGCTGGTGATATTAGAGACAGCAGCATCAAGTCCTTTGCAAAGGTGGAACAGTGATAATTGGAAGGATATGCACAGAGTTTTTATAGTGGTACATCCACTATCTCAATATGGTAATAGTGTACAGCAACAGAGCAATTTGGAAAACAAGATGGAAGTCTCATTTTAAAACTTCCTTTGACCAGTCCTAACCTCTACCTAGTTTATAGATAACAAGTCCCCTAAGGTGTGACAGGAAAGGGTGAAATTTAGCACTGTTTGATCAATGCAAGTTTGTTGATTGTATCAAATAAAAGTCTAAGTTTTATAGACGCTCACCATGGCATGTCTCAGCAAAATTTCTGGTGAATACAATCCCATGGGACAACTGAATTGATAATCTGACTACCCATTAAACTCTATGCTCTTAAAACATTAACCACCAGACCTATGCTCCTGATCCCTCCTGAAATCCCATCTCTTCCATTCAGTTGATGTGCAAGCTACTGCGCAAATCCCACCAATATCTCAGTATGCTTCTGAATCTAGGTATACCTTTCTCCTGGATATTATATGGTACAGCAGCTGTTACCACCTTTTTTTTTTTTGGTTGTGGCAATGTATAGGCTGTTTACTAAGTTGATACATGGACAAGAAAGACTACTTCTTGGAGCGTGGGGGTTGGGATCTGTGTCCAAACCTTAATTATTTTCCAGGGAAACAGAACTTTTTGGTTGGTTTTTTTGGTTGTTTTTGTTTTGTTTTTTTTTAAATTCAGCCCATGTGTTTTCCCTTTACTGGCAATGATCACCACATCCTTAACCAAGTCACTGTGCCTTCAGGTATTTCTGCAGTTTAGGACATCCTCCTCTTACCATTTCCTTGGCATTCAGGGAAGAAGTCCAGCATAAAAATTGAGAATCAAACCAGAAATTGCCAGATACCAGTATTTCAAATTAGTATTTTTGGCTCTTGAAATGTTTGAGTTAGAAGTACCAAAAAATGAAATTCTGTTTTATGCTGGCTAAAAGAGATGCCATTAGCCCTGCCTGCACAGCCCTGTCATGGAGGCTTAGCTCAGAGTATGGAAATTCCCGTGTTCCTGATTCAGCAAGAGATCACCTAGCCATCTCTTCTGTCTCCAGTGGTAGTCAACACTAGAAAGTTAAAATGAAGGTGCAAAACCTTATTACAGAACAACCTTCACACAGAATAAATTCTCCCCTTCCCGTTACTCCTTTATTTTCAAGTGTTGTGCAGTTTTCTTAAGGCGATGAAATTCTTTCTTTACCATCAGAGATGACTGTTTCGCGAGCACAGGTAACTAACCATGCCTGCCTGAGAGGGAGACAGGACTTTTATCTGATAAAGAGCGACTATGGCTCTCCAGGCTCTGCTGAGCTAATTAAAGATGGCTTGTTTCACTTAGGGTATATCTGCAATTAAGGGAAACTCGGGAAAGTTAAGTCAAATTAAGCACAGGTGTAAGTTTAAGGTGCATTAACTAAAGAACATGGAACCCCTGTACAGATGTTTCAGTCAGAAGTAAAAGGGGCCTGAGCAAGCTAATGAGAAGTCAGAGCAATTTATTTCTTGAGGAGAGTGTTGAAGGGGTGTAGCGAGCTCTGATATATCTGAAATTCAGCTCTTTCATTAACTTGGTTTCACTTTACCGAGTGTTTCTGTACAGACAGGCCTGTAAAATCCATACGTGACAGTTCTGACTGAAGATCTACAAGTCACTCAGGCCCTTGTGATTCTCCTGGACAGGGCATGTGAACAAATGCAGGGAAGTTTAATTCATCCTTGTATCTAATTCTATCAGATCTTATGGAGGCAGTTGCTTGTTCAGGCTTGAGTATTTGCCAGGAGCAGACAGAAAGAGGAGATACTTACCTCAGCTCAAGATTTTGGCAATCTACTGCATATAAGCATGTGTAAGATGCAGTGTAACAACCCTTTCATTTCATCTCATTCTTTTCCGTGATGCTTTTAGAAACCAAAGTAGGACATTTGTGCATTTCATGATCATAATTTTATTGACAGAAGAAGATATAATAGTTACATCTAATGTATCCCTAAGGGTTGATAATTGGATGTAGATTGTATTCTGGGATGGGAAATCTGACACAAATGCATCTAAATCTCTGAAATAGACTGGAATGTGATGGGCCGGAAGGTAGAGTCAGGAGAATGATGCATCAGGTATGAATATAATATGCAGTTTCATTTCATCATTTCCAGCAAAATGTAATGGTTACATTCATCCACTGTCCCACTACAGCCTCCACTCAAAAGCATATAGCAAACAAACAGAGGGAACAATGCAAAAAAAAAAAAGAGCAGTGCTGAGGCTCTGTAATTCCTATCAGTAGACAAAAAGTATTAGTTTATGAACTCAGCCTCAATCACAACCACCACGTTCTGCATCCGGACTACAAGCCAGAACACTATCCCTCTAGTTTTGAAGCATTTAATTAGGCAACAGCAGCAACTGGAAGTATCACGGGTCAGACATGCTGCTGCTTTCTCCTGGTAGATGGAAAATTGCAAAGTGTTTACATGCGTAAGGGCAAGAGAAACACATCTACCACCCAATGGTTTGATTCATAGACTAATGCTAAAGGGCTTTTGCATGAACACGCTGAACTCCTGGGAAACCAAGTACTTTTTTAATTGACTTCAGGATGATGTTAGGATATGTAACATTGAGGGTGAAAGGAGCACTGTGAGACATGAAGAGATAGTAAAGTATTACTGGGGACTCAAGGAAAGACCCAGCCCCTTGGAATGGGACGCATTACCCTCTTAGCTGTACAAGAATGGTTTGATTTAATTTCTCACTACCCTAATTTGTACTGTGCAGAGATGACAGCTAAACTAGCTTTAACCAGTTATCCTGCATATTAAAAGCTGTGCAGCTGCATTTAACACCAAGGTCCTTATGGGGAAATTTGCCTCTGCACTGTGCAGAACAAGCATATGCTCACCTGCCAGAATACTGAAGGAAAACCTAAAGAAGTCAACAGATGTCCAGAAGGCAACACGTGTCACATCTACAGGTAAGTGGAAATGGTTTATTCATCCCATGCCACCCCAGGATTTCATACATTCTTCTGTTCCCTCTTCGAAACTAAGAGGCCTTTCAGACTGCTCCAAGAGAGACCGAGCAAGAAAGACCCCCTCTAAGAGCTGTCAAGTCATCAGCCAGGACTCTCGCCTACTATGGGAAAAACAAGGTTCAAGCCTTGATCTTAATTCAGAGAAAGGAAGAAGCTGAAGCCCTGAAGGCTTACACCTCAAGTGACAGTACTGAACATGGAAGAGATCTTCTCAAGTTTTACTTGAATTTCTTTCCTGGAAACCAGATACGATACTCTTCCCATTCTCTTTTAGCAAGCCATCATTTCCTAAGTATTTAGCTTTCTCAAAATGCTTTCAGGTATGAGACTTCTGAAATGTCCTGCTGCAATCCCAGTTTCACCATCATTGCCACACTGCCTGGGGAATCCTGCCTACCAGACTGAGAAGCAGCCTACAGCAAGCATAAGAAAAATCAGGATTGAGGACAAGTGCAAAGTTTTGATCTAGCAAATAAAACTGGAAGTTCACTTGGTTTTCAATTCAAAGGATTTAAGAGAGATGTGTGTTTCTTCTGTTTCATCTATCACATTTGCCACAACTCTCACACCCAAGCACACTTAAGAGAAGTGCTTGTGCTTCACTGTTCAAAATGTTCCTATTTATAGCATTAATACTAACAGATTTAACAGTGATTCCAAGTGCACAGGTTTGTTTTTCTTTACAGTATATTACTCAGCGTTTTTCCGCCTTTTGCAATTTACAGATCCCTAAAGACACTTTCCAGGGAGGGTGCAGAACCTCATCAGCAAGCCGAAGTCCACAGACAAACGATTTTTCTTAGTTGCTTTTAACAGAACCCCCCGCACTCCAAAGTAGCACATGGGTCCCGAAGGGCCTGCCTATTGCAGCTCAGAGGCTCCTGCTCTCCCACAGCAAGGTAGTTCAAGGGACGATTACGGAGAATGCAACACTAGTCTGATGCTGGTGTAGGAAGCTATAGATGTCTACCGAGTTCAAGAAAACCTGTGATAGCACAGCAAAGAATACAGAGAGAAATCAGGCCAAGCCTGAAATCTTCTTAAACACTGTAGTTCAGGAAAAAGGTATAAGCTAAAAATTAATAAATATCAAGGAGTGTGACAATTAGAGCACACACTGTCCTGCAGAAGGAAGATTCTCAGAGTAGTAACGACTTGTCGAGCTAGCTAGTCTTTTTCCTACGAAAGCTTAAGCTATAAAAGCCTTAGCTAAACAAAGAAGAATAGGAGCTGAGGTCTAAATGAAGCACCACCTCTGCTTTGGAGAAACTGAACAACATGCACACATAACAGCACTAGAAAGCTGCTGCCACCTATAGTTAACAATCGGCTTTATTCACCCAGATTCCAGCTACATCAAGAGGGAGGCAGCTACCTAATTGGCTCATACAATAAGTGAAGGTGAGCCAAAGCATTTTCCCAGTTAAAACACACCCACTCCTTATTATCAAAGCAGCTTGTCAACATGACTACAAAATAATGTCATAGGAAGAGAACAGAGGTTAATCTGGAAAAGGTGCATGACAACTGATGAAGACCAACAGTCGCTGTCTCTGCCAGCCAGTCCATACAAAGCAGGTCAGCAGCTCCACTGGGAGGACTACGCTCAGGCTGGCTGGAAAACAGACTCTTCTATCTCTAAATCACTGTAATCAACTCTGGCTGAGGAAAAAGCAACTCTAGGGCTGCTCAGGCATTCAAGAGCAAGAAGAACACATGACGACAGGAAAAGAGCAGGAGCAGGCAGCACACAAAGCATGCCTAGAGTCTCAGCTGGGAGTCTCAATCAGTGCCTCCAAAGACAAAGCAATAAGAAATAAAAGCCACCAAAAAGCCCAGTCACTTTAATTTGCTCTCAAGGGCTGCAAATTGTCATAAAAAGGAGATCCAGGTGAGGTACTAAACAACTAAACTTCAAAATACTGTATTGTACCGAGGAGGGAGGGGACATTTCACAGGAAAGCTGGTTGGGGAAACAGAACTGGAAGAAAAGCACTCAGGTGAGAAGTCCTGACTGCTTCCAAGCAGCTTCTGGCGGAATGTCTACATAGTCCCAACTCCTCTGGCATTTTATTGTGAGACACAGAAGTAGAAAAGGCAATTCTAGACTATCAGACATACAGTAAGAGTTTACTTTAAAAGAAGAAAAGATCAAGAAGAGGAAAAGCAAGAGGAGTTCAGGAGAGCCCAGTGCTGCTGAAGAATCAGTTGCTTGCTCACCCTTCACCTTTAAGCCTCTCTCATTAAGCCCCCCTGGACAGACTGATAGCTGCAGGTACCAGGTACCCAGCACATCAGCTACAGACAAAAGCAGAAGGGTGAGGAGCTACATTTCAAGAGGAACAAAGAACAAGGAAAACTGCCCAAAACCTTCAGATGCACCAGGCTGATGTTTTCCCAGCACCTACTCGAACCGAGAAATTTCCAGTGCCAATGAAGAAAGATCTAGTGATCTTCTGCATGCATCATTTGCCTACTCAATTGTTACTGTTCGTTCAAGCTTTGTCTCTCATACACTCCCCCATATTTCATCTGTCAGAATGGGGGAGGAATCGGATTAGCTTCTAGATGCAGTTCAAGCAATAAGGGCACGGTAGACTGAATTTCTGGGCAACGAAAGGCCACCTTGGGTACTATGACAAGGTATTCACTATCTGATACTGTAGATTAAGGAGGGACCTGGCTCTTTTGGCTCTTCAGTGTGTATGCAGTTCCCATTAGTATTAATGCAAGCTGTGTATGGGCACTGAGAGACTGCCAAACAAGTGACAAACAGCAGCTATTCATTCAGCCTACATGAACAAAAAAGGAGGACAAGATACTCAGCCATCGATTGCAAGCACCTGACAACTATTTAAGCATTGAGTCAAAACCAGGAGTTATATATAACAAAAAGACATAGAAAACATTCACTGAGAAAGCTATAGAAAAGTGGTACACACTCTACACCTTTGCAGCCTGTTTCTGCATGGAGGGAATAGTTCCAAAAAGATGATAAATATGCATGATAATACACATTAATAATAATAAAACAACTAGGGTGGGGTTTTTCTTTTTTATTGAGAGATTGCCCAGGGCATAAATCTTCAGAAACCTAAACAGGCTTAAGCAAGGCAAACTTCTCAAGCAAGTCATAAAAATGTTCCATTTTCTGTTCCAAGAATATTCAATTTTTTAGCCTATACATTAGGTATAAATCTGGAATAAAGATTCAACCATTGCCAAAAGAAGCCAACAAAAACCAAAGCAAAGGTTATGCAATGAAATTACTCCCTATCTTTGACCTACCTTTGAGACACACACATTACAAAACCAAACATGAATTCTTCAGTCTCTAAGAGGAGGAGAAGGTTTAAAACAACTGCATTTCCAAGAGCAGCCTTTCATAAGAAATGCTACTTCTCTACTAGAAGGTTTGAGCATCCATAGCACAACCTGACATCAGTGGAAATTTGTAGAGACCATCAGTCAGATGATCAACATCAAACACCATCACCTAGAGCCTCAAAATCAGAAGCAGTCAAAACAACATTTTGTGCCTTGCAGGAGGCTAGGCTATGCTTAATGATTTTATGTATAATTTCCATCCCTATCCCCTAACCTGGGAACAGGAGAGAATGTTACCAATTAGGAGCGCAAAATCACAGTGGTTCTATGCTGTAAAAAGAGACATTACTACTAACATCTGCACAGAAAAATATTTCCTCAGATTATAATAATAGTAATAATAATACAGTGCTGTGTAAGTTTATTGAAAACAATACATTCTGCAAAGCCCCAGAGAACTTGTTAAATATTTACCAAACAAGAATATTTAGTATTTAATAAGACACTGAAGATTAATGGAAATAAAAGTAATAGGCATTTTCCTGATGCTTCCAAACATTAATTCCAGCCAAATGATGCCCTCCTATCTAAGATACCAAAATGCTCCTCAGTACTGGGACATCCAAGATGTTCAAAACTGTTGCAAGCCAAGTGCTGTTAATTTTTTCAGCAATCCATAGTTATTTTAACACTGGCTAAAGCTAATTGAAACAAGTTCTTAATAAACAGTAATAGATTTACCTTCCCACCCTCAGGGGTTGTTGGGAGGATTAGTTGATATTTGCTCACAGCTTTCGAGTTGGAAATGCTGTATGAACACAATTATAATATTCTTACAGATCCATTCTTTAGCAGCTTACTCTTGCCTGTAATTAGATGCGGTGATCAGATTATATTTTATGTAGCACTGCCATTTTCCTTTATCAACATAGAGCAAGTGCCTCCAGAGGACACCTATGGCCCTTTAATGACTTTACTGTTCTTCAGCTAACGAGCATCAAACAGACTAATCATATCCAAAAAGAAAATGAAGTAACCTGCAGATAAACACACAGCGAAAAGCATGATGCTTCCCTTCTTCCACTGACTGGGTTTTGAGAAATTAGCTAATGATAATGGTTTAATAATGAAACAGATGCTCAACGTCGTTTGGCTGCTTTATGCACAAATAGCCCCGTAGGAAACCTCCCACCCTCGTTTACTCCAAAAGCACACACAACTGAACTTGGTGGCAGATTGCAAAGCAACCTGCCCTTTTTTTTCTCACCTCCTGGAAGTGACAGGCTGCATCTCACATGTTCTTGCTGTACATTTTCTCTACACGGTCCTCCCTCAAATAGAATTGGGAGGCTTATTTCTGATGGAGAATGACAATCACCTATCAGTACTATAATAATGGAAAGGAAACAAGTAGAAAAAAACACTTGGACTGGTCCTCACTGTGTACTGCAGGATACAGTGTCAGAAATCATAATCTCACTGCCTGTCCTATGTCTTTGACTGAAACAATCTAAGCACGAGAGGAAAGGTTCATGAGAAAGACAGTAGCAGCAAAATTGCATGAGGTTTGTGATTTTGGAAAGATGGGTTCAGTGCTGATTGCTCATGCGAGATGAAGCCAGTATAGCTGCTCATGTTATTAGCTGCTCACGGTCACATACTTCCAGCTGCAAAATTGCTGCCCCCCGGATACAGCACAGTGCAGAATCCCTCACAGTGGAGAGGCCAGCAAGAATTTGAAGTGGCATCCCATCACTAGCCTGTATGCAGTTGAACTGTCCTTGCACAGCCTACACTGCTCAGTGTCCAGCTGTATCTGGCTGTAGAGACTTTAACACTAAAAAATATACAAGGGGAAGATAAAAAGGACACACCTCTCCCTTCCCCTCTCCTTCCTCCCAAGCTCTGAAATACATACGCTCCCTGCATCAGAAGATAAGAAGGCAAATCTGTGATATGGAGAAATGAGAAGGAGCTTCATATTCGGTTGTATACAAATCTCTGAAGATCACATGGGTGGGACTCAAACACAACCTCTCCGCTTGTGTCATCTTTAACAAAATCCAACTGCCAAAGCTTTAACACAACAGCAAAAAGCTTAAACATTTCTGAGACAGCTCAAATAATAGCCTTGCAGGCTGAATGTGATAGATCTTCTATTCCAATTCTACACCTCTCCTCTCTTGGTCACACTAGGACTGCAGGAGGGAGGCTGCAGGGTATTCATTTCCAGCCATCAATAAATAAGTGAAGTCTGCTTCAATTCCTCTAGAACAACCTGCTACAAAAGATTAAAAACAGCAACCATTTGATGCTTGACAGGTCCAAGAGAAGAACTGAACAAGGCTCAGATAAAGTATTTATCTTTTCTGGAAAACTTTCACTGATGCAGGGGGACAACATCACCAGTATCTGCAAACACAACAGTCCAGGACAGAGCTAGGTTTTAGATGAGGCTACAGAGCAGTCCATATCAGCCATGTTTCTCTAGCTTTAAAATCACAGACTCTCAGGAGTCTGCTCATTTCCAGGTTTCCTGCTGATCTACCAACTAAGACTGGAAGAACATTCTGCACCATTGCTGTTGCAATCCAATGCACAGTTTGAAATGTATCACTTTTGCAGACATTTTTAGTCCCAGGCCAAATGGTGTGGCCACAATTTACATTCCCCCTTCCTAATGCAGAGCTCTAAAGAGGGTTTTTCTAGACTTAAATCAGTGTCAGTCCATTACTAAGGCAGTGTTTAGCAGTCAGGAAGTTAATGGATTTACAGGGTGGAGGTATTGATGGCTGTGAAGTGGAAACTATTTATCCTGTAAATACTGTAACAGCTAAGACAGCTCATCTCATTACAATTTATGTGTTTCAAAAGCTAGTGTAGGGAAGGGCTGGCAACTGCAGCTTCCATTACTGGAAGAGATTCCGGCAGAACTGCTGCAGGGGTCTGCTGCTGCAGGCAGGTTGGGGGTGAGCTACAGCAGGGTATCTATACTTGCATTTTTTGTCCCAGCTAACCAGGAGACCACCTCTGAATAACACACACATAAACATGTCTCCAGGCCTACTTTCCAAGCTGTGCTGCCTGGCTTTCTGCATGCACTGTCAGACTTAGAGGTGTTGCATGGCCGGGGCTAGACTGTAGGATTCCCTTCCCAGGCCAGTATACAGATCGACAGCAAGCCCCTCTTCACTTGGGAGGCAACACATGGAAACATGTAGTGTAAATTACAAGTCACCATAGCAGTTTTCAGTACACTCTGCCAGGTTGAGATCTTAGAAAGTCGGTACACTTGCTGACCCTCCTGCCCTTGCCAAGCCTCAGAAAACGACCTTGAGAAAAAATAAAAAAAGTAGGAAAGATGGATTTTTCAGCCAATTAGTAGCACATCCAATAAATATCGAACAGTTTTGTCCAGATAGGAGCCTGAGAGCATCTTAAAGCCTCTAGCTTAGTGATTCCCAGTCTCCAAACAGTTCAGTTCTGTATAACCTCTCAACTGAATTATTTGTGAAAAAATTGGGAGATAATCCCAACGATTTCCACATAAAACCCTGCTAGGCCCTGTGAGCATTAGAAGACTGCAGTGAGAATGAATGGGAGGGAGGTAGGAAGACAGTAAATACTCTGCCCTTTATTTTCCTTCAAGGAGTAGAGATTTTAGTTTTTAAGGACTTGTTTACTTCGCTTTGTTACCAACCCAACTAGGATACAAACCTATCTCCTGCCTGCACAGAAAGATGACCACAGGCCAGCAGCAGACCTGCTGCTTCTCACTCCCTGCAAAGGATGCTGCAAGTCAGCATTCTCTATTACATGCTCTTTCAGCAATAATCCCAGTACTGACTTTCCCTGCAGCTACAATTCTATGCTTTTTGACCACAGAAACACTTTGTTTTTACATATAGTTATTTAATAATTATCTAGTGATCAGTACTTGCAAGTTTAGGCAAATGCCTCACTTTGCAGGAAGAAAGGGATTCTAATTTTGACACCCTATATGTGGCATCCGGACCTTGTCTCCAAGGCCTACCTTGTCTCTTGGCTGTGAAGCCATTGAAGCAGCTACTGAGACTCTCTCCGACCATGAGACATGCACAACAGGTCAAAATTTAAAATTAGAGGCGAGTGTGGCCATACTGTGATGCTTGGGCCATTTAAAGCACATCAAGCTAACTCTCATTTCACTGCTAGCATACATGAAGTTGTACTAGAAGGAAATCCATACAAAAATACAAGGATGCTCTGAAGCTGCTATGAGAGGAACTAAGACTTTAATTCTCAGATGTTAAAAACAGAAAGAAGCCCTTTCACTTCCCTGCTCTTGGCTGTTAGCTTCCATTTGTTCAGATGCCAGTATACTACATTTCACAAAAATTAACACTTTTTTTTTCTCACAAGCTTACACTTACAAGCTTATTTTCCTTTTGCCTGTACCAGCTGTTTATCTCCTGACTTGATGATTCTCTTTGGAAATGTGAGTTGACATCTGGGTATGAGCGGATGCTGTAAACTGCCAGCATTTCTGTCTACTTATGCAAGCAAAGATGAGTTCCTCCAACTACAGCAGCATCTCTCCAAAGAATACTAACATTATGATACATAACAACCCTCTTCTTTCACTGCTATTACCCGTTTCTTTTCATTCAAGTACCTTTTCCTTTCGCTGAAGGCAAAGCAATGCATTAATGCACTCGGCAATACAAATAAATGTCATTTAAAGAGAAAGCTTCCCAGAAAGCTCACAATTACCCATTACAACAGGAAGTAAGGAGTAGGTGAGAATGAAGTGCAGATCCTGGAATAGGTCAGAGTACACAAAAATTAAGTGAATCTGTGGGCTCTGCCTAACTGAGCTTGAGCACAGCAGCTGAGGGAACTTGCTGTCTGGCTCCATCACTCTGCTGGGACAGAGAAAATAGGAAAGGGAGAGCCAGCTGCATAGAGCACCTGATACTTCACCGTGACCCTGGCTTGTTCAGTTGACCTGCCAGAGGAAAAGTTTCCATACTTGTTTCCCTTCATCCTCATTTTTAGTGATTTCTTTAGTAATCTCATGCTTGTATAACAATGCATGTCTACATTCATGCTTCATGCATTCCCATAGAACTCTGTGGAGTAAGGACTTTACCCCGCTGCGTCCCACCCTAGCCAATGCTCCTTTGTTTTCCAGACCCAATATGCAGGAGAATCTATTGTTCATCTTAAAGGATGACATATTTAGACACTGGCAAGACAACATATAAAAGGTATCACAGAACCAAAGGCCTCAAGTTAAACTGTTCCTCCTTAAACCAACTGGCTGTTAGCAGGATGGGAAATCAACAGATGCACTTGAGCTGTATCACACACCATTCATCCCGTTTCAAGCTTTAAAAGTTAAAGCCAACACCCTAAATTACACAAGGAATGCAAGGCAGGCATGGGACATAAGTGTCACATGCTCCCTTGAGAGAAATGTATCTCACACAAGGAAGAACACAGTCAAAAGCAGTTTTACGCATAATCCTTGTGGACAGAACATCAACACTGTTTGAGGTTTGTCCCATGGCTCTTGGGTTTGGGAGAATCAATGGGCAACACAGTGGTCTCCCAAATACAAAATAGTAACTGTTTTCATAAATCAAGAGGGTTTGGTTTTTTTGTGTACTAAATGAAAATTGTTAAAACTTTTTTAAAGCTTCCATGTCCAAAGTAGGGAAAACCCCAGCATTCTTTCCACTTCAAAAAGCTTTCTGCTTTCTGAGTTTTAACTTGTAAATAATAATCCTGAAAAAAAACAAAAATCCATCACGATGAGCAGAAAAGAAAGCACGAAGCAGCATGGAATAACCTGGGTGGTTGTGGCTTCTGTTGAAGTTATTATTCATCTACCACTGGATACGTAGAATAGTGAGGAATAGAAATTAAGGGCGAGGCAATAAGGGAAGTGTGTTGGGTTTCTGCCCATAGAAGGAGGATGCAATTTGGTTGAACAAGATCAGCTCCACAGAAATGCTGACAGACGGTGGGGAAACAATGTGCTGTTATGAAGGGGGAAAATATACCATACGTAAGTTTTATAGGTATTTGTACACGAATAATCCCTTAGCCCTTGCTTAAAGGCAGTCTTCCATTGTGCTGTTAACCCTTGAGAGTAAGGCACCTGACACAACTGGGCCTTCTACACACAGTAAGTATTCATTGCCATTTTGATAACTTTAGAGTGGCAGAAAAGGAGTGCTCCAAATGCTCAAAGGTCAGGCCATCACATTTCAGAGTCTCCTTGCAGCTTTGTTCTTCACTTCCGGAGAGGAGCCAAGTCCTACATAGACACCTGGAGACACTATGGGAAACAAAAAGCACCACCACCTACAATTAAATGTATGCAGATTACTTTACAACATAATAGAATAAAATAGTTTTGAAGCAAGGAAAATGAAAGCAAGAGGCACACTCTGCTTAAATTACATAAACACTGCTTTTGATTGTGCTGAGACTCCACTATCAACAGACCAACTTGCTTGCTCACTTGTCCCCACCTGCTTCACACCATTCCCCCACTCACTCTCTCCCAAAACAGCCTCCCTTACTCATTTAGCTTTTTCAACCAAAAGAGAAAATGTTTCTGAAAATAAAACAGTTCTGACACTATTCTGAGATCTTAAGTTCTTGCCTTCCCCAACAGCCCAAGCCACTGCTGCATCTGAAGGAGAGTATTCAGATATGCTCAGAAGACAAGGCTGACTTGTTTGCATGGTGTGTGCTTTGCAGAAGAGCTTATTTATTTGTGATTCCCAAAGCCCAGGAGACAGTAATCTAAGGAGACACCAGAGACAAAAGCTCTTCATGGAGACTCTTTCACATAGTATGCTTACACATTGCAAGCTTGCTGGTCATACTGAATTTTTTCCATTTTGTTTTTGCAGTACCTAGCTAGAGATGAGTATGGCTCCAACAGAAGATCAAGAAAGGAAACAGCGGAAATGTTACCAGGAATGCATACAGAGCCAGAAGGATCAAGGACTGTAGCTCTTTCCACTGCTTGTTCAGTGTCTTTCTCACCTTGCTTGACACTTCTGACAGCAGCAGTTTCCAGCAGTAGTGTGACATAGGGCTTGATGCAACACAGACCTAGGATTGGCTAATGCATTGAATCACTTGGAGAAGATGAGCAGCAGAAATCTTTTTTAAGCACAGGCAGCTCTAGCTCTCTCCTTACCAGAGATACACCAAAGTGAAGGACAGTGAAGGAGACTAGGTGAAAAGGGAAAAGATTTCAAGAAAACAGACAGCAATATCATTGACAATTACCTGACCCGTCTTGCTTATTCCAATTGAAGAAAGATGGAAGAACATTCCTGCTCCAAGAACTTTCCCAACTGTCATAAAGTCATTAAAAAAAGAGCAAAAGTCCACATACATCTCTGAAAATGGTCCAGCAATTAATTGCCAAATAGGCAAGATATGCATCTCCTTGAAGAAAACAGATATATCCAGAATCAGTACTGCTCATCTTTTGGTCATCATTTGGAAGGCAAGAGTCACACTGAATCTCTCGGTAAAGTTAGGCATGGTGTTAAATTTGCCATTATAGAATTAATTAAATGACAAATCCCAGAGATTTGGAATAGTGTACGTGTACAGACATTGCACACACGAGGCAAAAGATGCACTGCATGCTAGGAGATGGATGGCTGAACTTCCCTTCTCATTTCTTTTTAGCCTTTCACTTGACATGCAGTACTTGCTATTCTCAGGAGAGAGTAACTCCTCAACCTCCCACAAGACACATATACAAAACAGATGAAAATGCTTTGCTGCATACACAAGTTGCAATCTTCTCTAGTTTTTCACTGCAGATGAAGGTGCCTCTTCTGTGCCTGCATAGCCACCACCACAACAGGGTATTGAGCCTAACTAGGCCTGAGGCTCGGCTATTTGCTGACAAAGTTCAGTTTGTCAGAGCTCCGTCAAAGGAGGCTTCAGGAGAGCGAACTGCCCGTTCACCCCGAGGAGCTCGTCAGGACACTGCCCTGCAGGCCAGGAGTGCTGCTCAGCCCAGGCACTGGCTGGCCTGGGGGGGCGGGGGCTGGATCCTCCTCTGGAAGGCAGCGGCTGCCTGGCAAGCCAAGCAGCACCCACCGCCACACGAGTCTGCAGATGGACCCTCTGCAGGTGGCTTCTGCCACAGCCAACCCTTACAGCAAGCTCATCTAAAACACTGCTTGGGGCCAGGCCCATGCTGGCTTCCATTGCCTCAGGCAGTAAGGTGAGTACCAATACCTAGAGCCTGCTCCTCTGCTGAAAACCACCCCCATCTCCTTGCAGGACTGCAAAGCACCTGGTATGTCAGAGTACTAAAATTAAAAAGTGTAAGTATCACTGCACCCTGTCTAGTGAGTATTTGGGTTGAAAAGAAACAAAGAAGTTCTCCATTACTAATATGAAAAATAATTAAAACCCTGGACAGCTCACCAACACAGAGCAGAGCACAGCAGGAACAACTGTCCCCATGGGAAGTGGCGAGTACAGAGCACAGGAAAATGAGAACCATTTGAATTAACAGGGAACATTTGCTCTAAATAAAAGCTATTTTGAGGAATTAAAGCAAACAAATGTCAGCTCCATGCAGCAGTGTGTTGGGATGTGATGTGCTGTAATGTGTTGTGACACTTCATAAATTGAAGCTTTTTCTTCTCCCTGGGGGGAAGAGAATTCAAGTGCAGTCAAACACTTGAACCTGGAAGGTCAGCAGGTCTGACACTTACCAGTCCGTGACTTCACTGATCCCCTGAGTCTAGACACCTCCGTGCCTGCCGCACACGGAGCTTGGAGCGCACACGCAGACAGCGCTGCCATGGCTGCCAAGCTCCAGGTAACGCTCATCGATCCACAAGGTGAAATGAACTGATGTCACAGTCCAAACTCTCCATCTCAGCTTGCACTTATTTTCTATCCTACTTACCTGGCCAAACACACAGTTTTAATTTGAGCTGTTTACTGTATACTAAGCCACCAGCTTCACAAGACAAACTGTGGTATGAAAGGCCAAAACTCACCCAGTTAACAACACCATCCTGCTTTGGCTGGCAGGATTCAAGGATGAAATCAGAGCGCGGACTTTGGCAAGTATGACTGATCAGGTTTCTGGTGCTGGGAGTCGAACTGCATGAAGGTAACTTTATCTCTAAGCTGGGCGGGCTCAACACAAGAGCTGTAATGTTTCATGAGGAAAGACCTCAATTCTGCTTGCCCAGTGCCTGCTGCAGAGGAAGCACCCACACTCACCATGTTTCTTTGTCACACACTACTCTTTGAGAAGAACTTCAGAAATAAAGAAGGAAAGAAACAAAAGAATGAGGAAAAGACATACGAAGGAAGACAATCTAGATGACCTTGCTGGTAAAAAAAAAAAGGAAAACACCCAAGCACTACCTCTTTCTTCACAACATTTTACAGTCATCGTTTAGAAGGTGCCAATATAATGAGCTCAGAGCTGTACAATCTACAGGGTTGCCAAGGGAGTTCATTAATTAGATGTGAAACCCAGAAAGCCAAAAGACACTGTGAAATTACACAAATAGACAACTTCAGCTCTTCTGTCCCTTCTTATTTTCTGTGTACAAAGTCTAGAGGAAAAAGTCTTTGATTATTAACTCAAATCTGGAGCACAAGAGGGTGTTTGTGACTGGGACCTGCAAGACAAGAGGTATAAGCAACAGTAAGATGTAGCAAAGCTGAGGAAGACATAGTTACAAATTCCTTTTTAAAGATCCCTGATGCATAGACAACATTTCATGGTTGCAGAAACCGAGGCACAGCTTCAGCTGCAGCATATTAATATTACAGTATTTAACTATATCTCTTATTGATGTACTGAATGTGTAAGGGTAAGTGTAATGTGTCCAACCTGGTGTGTGGTTGTGTCCTTACGTTGCAGACATGGCAAACATCTGTGTGAGCAGAGCTAAGGCTTCCTCCCTTGTGTGACGTGCACAGTAGGGGCATGGTCAGCTGCCAGAAGCTGTGACCTGGTGAGAAAAGATGCTCAGAAAGGAGGTTCTGCACCGCAGCATGGCCATGGCAGAGCTTTTCCAGCTGTGGAGAGGCAGACTGCATTCTGGCATCGTCCTGAGCATAGGCAGGCAGCTTTAAAGACAGCACAGTCCCAACAGACCTCAGGCCCTGGGAAGAGACGTTAGCCCTTGCCACCTCTCACTCGCTCCTCACGTTGCTGGCACCACCCTCAACCACAGTGTAGCACCACCTGTGGTGCCCAAGTCCCATAGAAGCAAGCCCAGAAAAGAGGGCAATGGCTTCTTACATGTCCTCCTTCCTCTCATAAATCCAAGTCTGTGCAGTGCAATGCCATAAGGAAATAATCAGTGTAAGTCCTGACAGGAGCACATCCATGACATTGAGGAAGTATGCCTGAGCTCATCAGCCCTGTGCCTCACCTACACGAGACCACTGTAGCCCAGTCTCTTCCAGTTTTGGAGCAAACCCACCTACAGCTACCTCACAAGTTTTCATATCATAAGGTGTGGATGTGCTCTTAGAAATATTCAGGAGAGCCTTACTCTACTGACCACCTCTGAGGCAAAGTAAAAGCCCAGACCTGCAGAGCTCCAGAACACCACTTCTACTTCCATAGTTAGGTCACTGGGACAATGAGAAAAAGCTGTCTGCCAAAAGCTACCAGAGGTCTTGATTATGCTTGTGAAGTATTTTGTTAGTTTAGGAACCAGTGTTGCTTCTAAAAAAGTCAACGGCAGTACTCTGCCTAAGTTTGGCAGCAGCAAGACTATCCTCTTCAGCTGGAACTTTGCAACTACCCATGCAGACAGGCTCATCCAAAAATGACAGCTGCTTAAACCTCAAGTCTTTGATCTATTGTCTAAACTCTTGACTAATAAGGGACACTTTGCTCCCACTTGTAAGCTCAGACCACTACGGCACAGACAGATGCACTCTCAGAGTTCTCAAGGGAATGAACATTTCAAGGTTTTAATGGTGGTGGTAGCTGCTCTTTATAAGCTGAAGGCAATGACACTTCATTTTTTAAATGAAAGCAGATTCTGATTTATAAATATGAAAATTGAATGTATGCAAAAGCACAACCCTGTTTCTCTTTGTGCATACCCAATTCAGGCAGCTGAACTGATCAGTCACCAAACTGAGCTGAAAGTCATTACACCAAAGAAAAGACCTTGCTTGCCTAACCTCAATCCAGAATGAATCTAAACCACTACTTTCCAGCCCTCTGAATATGAATAGGGACAGCATGAATACGCTGACAGGTCTTTTATTATAGCTAGAGGGTGTAGCAATAATTAAAATCCAAATCTTGTATGTATGCGGCTATGACACTTTCTTAAAGCAATGCTCTGACTTTGTCTTTTTGCAAGATTAGCCTGTCAAAATAATATTTTTCAAGTCTGTGAGAGCACAACACCTGGGATTCCCAAGTAAGGAAGCTTAAAGATACTGCAAGAGGGATGAAAGACTAGTGAAGTTCTCCAGCCTTCCCTCTACTAGTCTGTGCATGTAACTGTGTGCAAAACAAAACAGCACAATGTTACAGCTGAGATGCAATACACAGAGATCGGAAAATTCCAATTCATGGTTTCTTCAGCAACAACTCACTTCTACAAAGCCAGCATCCATGCTCACCAGAGAAATCAGACAGCGATAAACTTAGTACTGGCATTTCGGCCAGGCTGCTGCAGAAGCCCTAACACTTGTAGGTTTAGTACTTCACTTAGCAGGTGAAACATAACCCTTCACCTGCTTGGTTTTAACTAATTTTTCAGCTGATCTTTCCAAGCTCTACGAAGAGCACATTTCTCAGTAAGCACCACAGGTAGCACAAGCAGGTGTGTGAAGTCAAAAGGGATATGAATTATTAAAAAGTCTGAACAATCGAGGTTGAAGAGGAAAAAACAGACGGAAGAAAAGCTCTTTTTTTAACTGAAGAATGACAACAGTTATTTTAAAACATTCGAAAAGGTCTTTTGAGGCTGAAACAAGTGGTGAAAAAGAAAGCCTACACAGTGAGGGGTCTGGCAGACTTCAGATATGGAGTAAAACCCCAAGGACATATGGAGATCATAAAGGAACTTAGCATGGGAATGGGGTTCATCTCCTGTGTCCAGAGTAAGAGGCTTTTCCCATGAACTTCACAACTTTGCTGTTGTCTGGTCACAAATCTGGAGGAAGAATGCAAAAATAAAGCTAACTTATGTCCTAGTATTTCAATTCCAAGTGTGAATGTTAAGCATGAGCTATACAGACTGGCATCTCAGACAGTGCTTCAGGCAAGGTCAGCTGTTTCCAAGGTCCCTGTTAGGCAAACCTAGTTTAAAATGAACTTAGTCCTGTCATTCTTGGGAGCTGTTTTTGCATGTGTCATCCTAGAAGACTTCACAGCTTTGTCTGTAAACTGCTTTCAACATATTTCTATCCAGTAATAACTTTTTTTTTTGGTGTAATAGCTTGCATATCAATTTAGAAATGGTAGGATCCTAATACCCAGTCCTAGTGCTGTAGGTCTAGGCTGTATCTCAGGATCACCCCTTGGATGTTAATAGTATGGTTCATCGGGTCATTCTGCTCTGGCCTTGATGATCACAAAGTAAGGGTTTGCCACACTGCTAAAGATCCTGTCACCTACATCTCACTTTCAAACCATAGCTTTCCACCTGCCCCTGAATGCATTACTTTTTAAGATAATCACTGTTTGTCCCATGTTAACATTCACCTCCCCTCTTTGCCAGGCTCCTGAGGGTTTCCAGGCAGCTGCTTAATGCTTTCCTTCTCCAGGGATTTTTATTTTCCCATATGCTATTGAGCTGCACGTTGAACTGTTGTGTAGTACTTCACATGCCTGGCAGAAGAAAGAAACGTGATGAAAACTTGAATTATTGGAAATCTGAATTATTTCCATCATTTTTAGAATACTTTCTTTTTTTTTTACATTTATCCTGCTCATTCTTCTCAGAAGTCAGAGCGGCATAAAAATACTGTTTCCTGAGCCAAGAGAGAAGGGAAGACAACCTGTATTAGGTCAAGCAAATTGCAGCAGTGGGCAGCCCAGCTGGGGTCCTCATCATGGAAGAACAGTTGTGCGCTGCAGACAGCTTTACCTGGGATAGCAGAGTGCCCCTGCTAGGCTCCCATCAAGGCACAGAGGACAAAAAAAGTACCTCTAATAAGCTCCATTTTCCTGAATTGTTGAGGAGGAGGAGATAGAAAATCATTCTTGTAACACTTCTGGAAAACTTGAAGAGGTTATTGCTATGGAAACTGCTCCAGCAAAGCAGGTGCAGAAAAGGGGAGCAGCAGAGAGATGCATGGTGCACGGTATAGGAATTCTTAACACCCAAAATTAAACCTGCACACCTCCAGCAACGCAATCTATTTTGGATAACATCAACAATTTGCCCTTGGTTTTATATCAACAAAACCACAGGTAAGGGACAATGAAATGAAAACCCAAGGCTGCACAGGAGAGTGCTGGCTGCAGAACCACACTGAAATAAAACAATACACACCAGTGTATATGGCAGAAGATAAAATCTGGTACAGAATAGGATTAGTTGTTTTTTCCTTCAACTGAACTAATGCTAACTTTATGGTGGAGCTTGTCTAAAATAAGCAGGAAAGCATCAGTTTTCTTTTCAGCAGTCTTTGAAGCTAAAATAAAGCCAGGCTGGGGGAAGCCTTTAGCAGAAGAATGGAACAGAAGAGCTCTGATTGTACCACACCAATGGCTGTGCCACAGAAAGAAAAATCCCTGCTGAAATGGGGACTGAAAAAGGAATAGTTCAGCAAATAAAGAAAAATCAGTTAAAAAATAAGGTGAGAAACAAAGAGTTCTTTGAAAGGGACTTACCCTACAAATAAACTGTGAGCCCACATCAATGGCTCTGGGTCAGGTTTAACACCAGATATTAAATCTCTTCCTTTGAGCATATATGTAAATGTTTATTCTTACATATTTTTGTCCATACAAAGAGTGTGGCCCCAAGTGTAAAGCACTTTGACAAATGTTCAATTAGCATTAACAGGGTGTCGTTATGTGAGTTCTGCTAAATTGAGGCTTCTGTCTGCACAAACACATCCACAGCAAACTGGACATTTCACAAGAAAAGACAGAGTCTCTTCTGGTGCAACTCCCATTTTGGTGAGCTAAAGATTTTTAGAAGAACACTTTCCTAATGGAGGATAGATTATGAAGAACAGGGGGCAGTGATGAACTATGACACTAAAAAGTCTTCTGAAGTCTTCATATCTTCAGGAAAATAAAAGCCAGCCCCTGGGATAAAATTTAACAATGTGCCTTTAAACTTGGCTTGTTTCCTTTTTGGCTGCATGAACATCTGTAATCCCCAAATTCCTACCCCTACTCCTACCAGCTGGTGAAACTGAAACCAATCCAGCAGAGGTCTGATCCTTGCCAGTACAGTATAAAATATAACACCACTGGGCACGACACAGCTTCACCACAATATAAAACAGTGTGCACTTGTCAATTTAAACAAATATGAACCATTTCAGACATGACTGTAAGGCACTGCTGAGATAAACTGTTTCCCTTCCCTAGCCAGAGAAACCCTGCAAAGATAACAGTAAATGTCTCCCTAGGAAGGCATAGGTGATGAAAACTACTCTGGGCTGCTAAGGGTTAACCTCAGCACTGGCAGCAGATTTTCATTCAAGTGTCTAAGCTTCTGCTGGAGGGGAATTTTACAAATAAACTTGCAGGCTTTGCAGATCAATTTTCTACTTGGTTTTATCACTCTTTTCTCTCAAACAGACCCATTGCATCTCAGTTTCTTCTTCAGACACATTTAGTTTTAGTGCCATTTTTGAAACAATACAGGCCACTCCATTCCCCCTTTTCCCAGTACTTGAAACCACATATGGAGCTTTGGTGGCATTTGTATTTTCATCAAGAGTATTTAGGAATAAACAGCTATGAAAAACACTACCCCAGGGCTCCAGCACTGCAGAGCATGCAGTACAGACCTTCTCTGTCTGAATACTCAGCAAGCATTTAAATGATAGTATTACATTAGAGTGGCGGCTGTAGCCATGTAAATAATTGTGCATTGTCCCTGTTCATTGATTTATTTTCATACGTGCACACATATGCATCTGAGAAACCACTTTAAAAAAATTCAAAACCCAGACAGTGATAATCTAATAAACTCTAAAGTGAATCAATAGACTACTTAACAGCAGAGAGATAAACTGCATTTAATGAGAGTTAGAAGGGATGGGGAGAAGACTGTGCAAGATTCAGCCAGCAATAACAGGAGCACGGAGACCAAGAGCAAGAGAGACAGCAGCCTAAAGTGGATGGAGAGGGAGAACCAGGTAGCACAGGGAGCAGAGCACTTCTAAAAAGCTCCTCCTGTTTTCAAAATGCTGGTTACAGAGCAATAGGAATCAGGAGATTTCCTGACAGACATAAAATGTAACAGAACCCGGTGAGTATTTAGGACGGGATGACCTTCAAAGAAGCACTCAGTAGCTGTTAAACTCAGTTTCTGCTAACACAGGGGCTCTCATACAGCCGTGTAGCAGCCACATAATACCTGGGTCTCGTGCAGCTGTGACCTGGAGGTTCTCTCGTGAGAAAGCAGTAAACATTTTTATTCCAAAGTTGTTTCTAGGAACTGGTGGCATTTAAAGACACTGAAACTGAGGCAAAAAATAAAGTGATGTGCCAGCGTTTACAAAGAATTAGTAGCAGAGCTGGAAGTGGGATTAGTTCACTTGAGTAGAAGTCCTGTGCTCCATTTGGTACACATGATTTCTGGTTGCATTGTGCCTCACAATCTTTAAGATAAAGACTGGACTGCAGGAGATTACAGCTTCTTATGTGCAACGCAGGCAGCACACTAAAAGAGAAAGCAATGTAGGGCGTGACCACCTATTCAATATGTATCAAGTCATTGTAACATAATCTCTTCATCGTGTGTCTTTGACTTCCAATTTATGAAGATGCAGCAACAATTCACAACTATCCTCCTCTTAGCTGTGTCAGCAAAAGGACCAAAATTGGAACACACGTGTTATCAAACTGTTTCACTTCTTCCCAAGTCAGGTTTAAAGTACCTCAAGCAAAGACAGAGAAGTCTGGAGGATGCCAAAAAAAAATCATCTCCTTGTTTCATTTTTTTTTAAAACTGGACATCTATGCACATCTAGCATAAAGATAACACTATAGTATTTAAGGAATTCCTGATATATTGCATTTATTTTTTATTATCAACTAAACCCTTGCAGGGCATTGTCATTCTGATTCTGTGTTACAACTAGCTCTCCCTAATGGATTTTGCTGGCAGTGAGAACCTGAGAGAAACTTTAAAATGTTTAGAGAACAACTGAGTGGATCCATCTCTGAAACTATTTCCTTTTCAGTCAGCAGAAGAAACAGATGAGACACCACCTGAACCACTCTGTTTCTTTCATGTAACAAAATCTTCCAGAACTAACACCTGGCACTCCTGCTCCGATTTCCCACTCAGCTGCATGGACAGTCTATAAAAATTATTACTAGAGAAACATGGTTCATAGATCTTATCAAGAACCTGTGGTTTGAGTCTCAGACTTTAGGGTTGTGCCCAGTGCCAGACTCATTCCCACTCTCAGTCTCGCATGTATTAAGTTTCCCCAGTTCAAAAAACTCCAACCACACCACATTGACAGGAGAAATTTCAGGGCTGATATCTACAATCGAGGCCCATTATCTATGGTTGTAGTACCAGAGCCCTCCCACCCTGCACTGAAGGTATGCAAAATGCACACAGAAGCTTTAACCAAGCTTTCTGCAAACTTCTAAATACATATAGCACAACATATTTTAAGAATAAACTTTCTGAATGTGACATCCTTCACTGTAGCTCATCCTTTTCTTTCAAAACACAGCAGAAGGAAGGAGAAGGGGGAGATGCTGTACCTGTATTAAGGAAAATGAGACTCTACACTGCCTCAGCAGCCTACTGCAGAAGTTTCTATAATCTCAGGCTACTGAAAGTTCAGTGAAATAAAATACCTTGTTGTGTCTTACAACCTTCTGGGGTTGAAAAGAAACTATCACATGGTACCAACCACACTGAAATGCTAGATCAACTCTTTTCAGCAAAGTTTTCTTAAGTTCTAGTCAACCTCAACACAGCAAAGTAGAAGTGTTAAATAATCTCTGGTACCCAGCGAAGATCCTGTGTAACTACAGAGATACACTGCTTAATGCTGTACTACTACTGAATCATGAAGGATTTTAAGTTGTGGTGCTCTCCTTTATCCTTTTATTTCTCTCTTCCAAATAACATTTTCAATTTTCTTATTCTCTTTCCAGCGAGTATTCTAGTCTGCTCATCAAAGAAGCAGATGAACGTCAACATCATTGGCACAATATATGCTACTGAAACTGGATGCACCTTGTAGCAGCAACGTGGTGATGAGCTGGCAAGGAGAACCCACTACCCTGCCAGGCAGCAGAGTCTCTCCAGTCTCACATAAAGCTTTCTCCTCTATCTTCAAGTCACATTTCCTAGTGCAGTGTATCTGGGTAATGAACAGAAGCACTATGGATGGGCCAGAGACCATGCAGGCTTTCACCAGAGGATATTCTGCATAGGCTGCTTCCAAGCACAGAGGAAACAGGCAACAGCCAGCACTTCTCTCAACAGACCCACCACTCCTTTCAGATAGTGCTGAGTGTCCACAGCTGATTTTATAAATACTACAGATGGTGATTTAATCAAAGACAGCTTTTGAAGGAAGATACAATGTTGAGTTAGAAGAAGTAGGACAAGGAGGAGCAGGGCAGACCATCAATCTGCTGATGTTGAGCTTTGTTTTACAAATCCTGTTTTCCTTCTTTCAATCCTAGTTGCAGGCATTGTGCACTGGAAGTGGCATTTTGGAGGTATGGCTGGTTACTATGAGAGCAAGAAATAAAAGGCTGCTGCATATGAAAACAAAGTACAAGAAGAGGAGAAGGAAGAAACAAAGTTTTAGGTTAGTTCCTCTGGTTTTACATCAATGAAACCCAATTGAAAATAACTTTACTTTCATGCAGAGAGAAAACCCAAACCAGCATGGATTTGCAACCATGCTTTTCCCAGCTGTCTCAATAGGCAACCCAAAGTCCCAGCTACTTCTTTTCTCACTGGGTCACATCTGAAGCATGCTGTCAGAAAACGCTAGTTCTAGGGACTACCAGATCAAAATCTCCAAAAGTAGTATTATCATCACATCCTTTCCTTAACAGAGTATTGAACCAAAGATAAACAGTACCATTTTATTGCTGGAAAGCTCTATGGCTTCCCTTCCCTTGCCTCCTTTCTTTTTCCCTTTCTTTTGAGGAAGCACACAGTTGGTGGGAGAGCAGAACAGTGTTTGTTATTAGATTTACAGCCCTGCTGCTTTTTAGTACACTAAAACTTAAGTTAATGTACTGAACTGAAACTGAAAATCAGGATTGCTTCAAAGCAATGTAGGACCTAGCATCTTGTCTCAGGGAGTTGGTTGCACAAAATTCTGTCTTGAGAAATTAAAGCGAATAGGCTATCCTACCTGTTGTGCCATGGATTGAAAAAGCAGGCCCAGCTACACAGCTTTGTGGCACAGCAAAAAATTTTGAGTGCAGTGATTCACTTTAAAGAGCAGCTCAGTTTCATGCAGGTAAATATAGCACCCAAGCACTAACATAACCCTATCGCTCACTGTACCTCAACACACCCAGACACGAGAAGAAAAAAAAAATTAGACAGGAAAAACAGTTTGTAGCACATCAGTCCAATGAAAGGAGATAAAACTACTCAATTAATATAAAGCAAAATAAGGAGCTATGCTGGCATATTACAAGCAGATTCCTTCAGTCTGGTGATGATTGTACCGGTTGAGCAGACAGACCCTTTCTAAAAGTTAGCATGTAGTCCATCTGCAAGGAATAGTCACAGACTATGTGGTAAGACACTGGCCAAGCCTCTCTAAGCCACGGAAAACTAGACAACATGCATACTTACGATTCTAGTCAGCACAGGCTATTAACAAGCTCACTTGAAAGAAAAGCAAAGGAGTTGGTAAGCAAAGAAAAGAGGCATAGCATTCCCAGATGACAGAAGAAATGCATATGACATTTTATATAGAAAAGAATTAGGGAAGAGGATTGAAAATGACAGGTGAGTAATGATTAAAAAAAAAAAAAAAAGCAGAGACAAGCTAATCACTGGCCACTGGAGCAACCTTCACCCCCCCAAATTCAGCTAAAGCAGAGAAAGCAAAAGGAAAGATAAGGCAATGAAGAATTTTTCTCTTTTACCAGCTGCAAAGAATTTTAAAGACACAGTCTAGAAAACAGAATTAATTGAACCCAAATTATTTTTGTTCTGTGCACTGAAACAAAAGATTACCTCAACTCCAGATGCTTAAAAACCCCCCAGGTTCATTAGTTCCATGTATTTTCTCCACAGAACTGTCTTCACTCCAATTAAAGTAATTCAATAAAATTAATTAAGTTTGTAATTTGATTAATGAAGATACACATTTTGTTAAAGCAACCATATAAGAAAAGCCTGTATCCAGACTGATTGCTCTCTAGCGGGTTACATTATTTTCCTTGAAAATGGGGAAGGTTTTCAAAACCATCACAGTGAAGAAGAGCCAGGGCAGGTCAGCACAGTCCCAGAGTCAGTTAGGGGCCACTTTTCCCTGGATTTTGCTTCAGGTTCCCCTAGTAGTACTGAAATTCCAGTCCAGTCTATTTCCTCACCTCAAGCTAAGTCGCTAGCATGAAGAGCTCTTGTGAAGACACTGGTGGTCATCTATAGCTGTTACCTATTTCTGCTATACTATTTTGGTGACCATGTTCATGACTGTATTGACAGCTCACACTGAATGAAGTTAATCTGGCTTCCTAAGAATTTTCTCAGTTCAAAAGCACTGAAAGAGCAAACATTCCATGCTATATTGGTGGGCAGCTTTAGAGGGCATCTAGATTTGCTTCAGAAAAAGGGCAGAGGACAATGAAATTTCACACTTATTTCTGCTTAAAAACTTAACTAATTTATTGGCCCTGAAGGTCAGTGCCAGTCTATGAGAAGGCTCTGTTTTCTTGCTAATATAGACTAAGAAGAAACAATGAAACGCGGGAGAGCAGCTTTTCTGTATGGTGAGTGGTTGTATCAATTAACTTAGCTGATAAGAAATACAAAAATATTTGATCATACATCATTCATGGGGACTTTTTACTTAATAAAAATGCAAAGTATGTTTTTGGAAGGATTTACAGCTCCTTTCTGTTCACTAATCAGCCATTTACTGGCCTCTGCAAACCAAAAAGCTCCCTGATGTCCCAAGAGGGCACAACACACTTGAAAGAAGGCAAGATGGTCACTGCTCATTTCCAGCTCTGCTATGTTCCTTATCACTTACTTCCAGCTGCAATCCAACATCTTTACAAGTAAAGCAGAAAGAGTTCTCTCTCTGTCATTTTATGTACATTTTATTGCTTTGAACATAATCATTACCCTTGTAACAAGCAATTGCCAGGACATGGTTCCTTCATTCCTCCCAGACCGGTTACCTGACAGCAGACTAGTGAACCTGAAGACTCTCCCTGAGCAAACAGCTTGATATTCTTCACCCACAAAGTGAACTACAGCTATGTCATGCCCATGGATGACATGATTCAGAACAGAATTAAGGAGCCTGAAATGAGCTAAGTTTACAATCCCTTGGTGTTGAAGCAGGCAAACACACGCACCAAAGGCAAAATGCACACGGGACAATTCAAAAGGTCAAACATGCACTTGCTCCATCCAGGGTATTATGGAGTGGAAACTGGTTCCTTAGATCTGGATAAGTTTTCTTATCCAACACACACCACATCAAGTCTATACTGGTTTGCAAAACTCGATTTCAGGAAACAACTGATGCTTCCTTTCAGAAAATTCCCAGAGCTCTGGCTGTGGTATCACTAACAATAAAGCTGCACAAATGGTTGCACTGACAGAAAAAATGGGCGAGAGAATGAATGGCTGAAGGAAGAAATTACTTCTGTCAGAGGCAAAGCTGATTGGAGACATTATCTTTCTGGAGTCAAATCACAGCAAAAATACTCAGTCAAGTTCAGGAATTGCTTTATCGCAGACAGAAGATATTCTTTGGGCTCCTTCTGAAAGCAGCTACATCAGCAAATCTTTCCTCATATGAGAATCGTTCTGGTTACAAACAGCCACACACATGCACAACTGTATACATACAATTACATACCTACATGGATGGTTCTAGTACAGGCCACAGCTGAGTGTCACCTCCTGAAAACAGGGAATCCGCTTCTCAGTTGACAGTGTATTTAACATAAAAGCCAAGAACAGACGGCGGTGTAGCTGTCCTTACTAAGAAAACACTGTAAACCCAGTTTGCCATCTGTATAATGTGCTTACTTAAAACAAACAAAGCCACAGACAAAAATGCAAAAGCCCCAAACCCAGCAACAACAACAAATAAAACCTGCTCCATTTTGTATTAATGAAATAATCTCCTGAATTTGTGACAAGGTACTGCAGCATCCACTGACAGAACAGCAACCTTGTGTAAATCGAGACAAGATTACATGCACCAGTATGAATTTACTTTCAGTCAAAAGCATTCTCAGGAATTGGCTTCTTTTCCACATCATAATCTGGGCTTTTGAGAACTATTGTATTTCATCACAACATGGAAGCCCGAGAATTTCAGAAATTTTCTTTCAAACAAACAAAGAGCACCACAAAATGTAGGCAAGAGCAAAGCTAGTGTTGGCCTGGAGAACTGTTATGACTATAACTTCCATCATAAAGTTTACAAAGTCTCGGGCAAAGGAGAACTTTTGCATGAAAGACAAATTGACATCATTTTGGAAATGGTCACTGCCCTGAAAAATAAACTGATGCTAAGAAACAAAACACTTTGTGACATGTCACAAAGACAGCATTTCCAAACGACTCCAGCTGGTGCCCCCAGAGCGCACAAGCAAGTCAAAGCTGTGGGCAAAGTTGCTGACTGCAGAGAGAGGCAATGCTGAAGCTGAAAGGGCAACCTGCAACATGGAACCAGAGAATCCTTTAGGTTGGATGGGCCCTCTGGACAATAATGGTTCAGCCCCTCCCAAAAGTACAATTAATCAAAGTAGAAGCCAGCTATATACATAAATGAGATGCATGATCTTCTGTAGAATCTCAGGATTAGGAAAAAGGTATATAGGCCTTATCAACTTAAACACAGCCTAAAAGGAGCAAACCAATCTAATGGTCCCATGTCCAACCTTCCCAAAGAGCATTCCTGAGAACTCCATGTGGCCCCACAGGCTCTTTAACTGTCAAGCACTTAATAAAAAGATCACCTAATTCATCAGTTCTTTTGTGGAAAATGTTGTTTTGATCTATCAAAAATACTGTCTTCCTCTGCAGTTTCTTGCAGGAACCTCTTTGCTTACCCCTTTTCCCCCTGGTTCCTACTGCAGTCCCCTCTGCTGCCCCATGCAGGTGGGCAGCACAAAAGGAGCAAGGGAGCTGGGATACAGGTTTGTTGAACAGCTTCTGATACAGCAGAAAGATAAATGGCTCAAAGAGCGCTTCTGTTTCCCGGGATTCCTAAAACAGAGGTTCTGAGGAAAGTGTCCTTATGAATTATGGGCCAGGTCACAGGGAGAAGGGTAATTAAGGCCATTCGCAAATATAATTTTGACACATGAAAATATGATGAGTGTTTTATTGGTGACTACTTTCAGCAGTGACTCTACCCGCATCTGCTTGCATAGAGTGGTACATCACACATAACAACAGATTAAATTAATGCTGTTGCATCTTTCAGAAGGTTGAGAAGGTCTCTTCAGCCCCCCGTGCCTTCCAGTACATGTGACTCTGCTGCAGACACGTCATCAGGGGAATCTCACTTTTCTATCGTCTTGTTTAAACAAGCTTTTATGCTGCTGATTGTGGCTGCTCATAAAGGCAGAACAAACAACCTTTGATGGGAATCAATAAGCATTCCTAGTATTGAATTAAAAGTTATTTGATCATTAGTCTTCTGAGACTGACGTTCTGCCCCAGTGGTGGCAAGTCCAGAATATGTGTGTTTATTTAGTTCTCCTGCCTTCAGGAGAAACAGTGGTGGGTAGCAGGGAACTAAACCACCATTGATTGAAGGTATGGCACCAGCCAGAGCAGCACAGAGACTGTACTCAGTATTACCTTCCCTGTGCCCTTAGAAGTCAGAAGAATTATCTATCACTGAAAACCTACCTTTGCCTTTTGGTATTGTGTATTAAGAAAAAATAAACAAAAGTTCACAAAAAATTGCATTTGGGAAATAGCTCCAACAATAGTAACCTATATTGATTCCATGAAAAAACAACAGAGTTTCATTCCTATGGTCCGCATACAGAATATGCATGTCTAATACAGACAACATGAAGCAGAAAATCATTAAAACTACTTCAAGAATCTCTTAGTACAATAACAAGATTATACACTTGTGAACATCTGTGTGGTAGAGTAAGAATGTCGGCTGAAAGACAGACAGGCAGCACAAAACTCCAGAGGCTTCTAAGGAGGGGGTGACGTAACATTTTTTGTGAGCGTTCACTCAAGTTTGACATGGACTTGGTCAATAGGGCAGCATGCCATTAAATAATAGAATAAAGTGAGCTGGTCAGCTCAGCATATTAGCAATGGAAATTTTCATTTCTAGTTTACCAATCTGAATACAATTTAGACTGGATTCCAGCCAAACATTCATAGGTCTACATGGAATCGGGGCTCTAGACCCACCTCCTAGACAGAATTGCTGACTTATCACCAAAGCTAGCCAACCTGACTGCATTTTCAAGATTGAAAAGGTCACCATCACCTTTCTCTTCAACCTACATTAGATTTTGAGAGATCAAGCCAGGTAGTTTAGAAAGGGAAATTTCCCTCATTTTTGCCAAACCTTTGTATCTTCTGGGAATAATCAACCTTAGTGGGTTTTAAAATAAAAATCTCACACAAGCTCCAAACATACTAAAATCCCTTTATAAATCCACCTTCATCATTTAATCTACTAACAGACCTGTCACAGCCATGGAGAGAACTGCTTCTGGGATCTGTGCAGCTTATTAGCATGAAAGCTGTAGGGGAAGGGGGGATGAATGCAAGAGCCTCTCACAAAATGTTCTTCTTTCCATTTGCTAGAAAGTGAAAACACCATGAGCACATTTCAAACAGTAAGAAATAATCCTTGTTAAGAAAACTCCTTAATAAAAGAAAAAGTGGTTCCTTTTATGGATTTCTTTCTTCTCCTCAGTGTACTGGCAAGTGTTTAGTAGTGCTGGGTATTTATTTTCTTTATTTCAATTTCTTTTTTCAGCTCTGGCGTCCAGGCACTGATCAGATATATGTTGAGGCTCCACATTGCAAATAGACTCCTTTGTTAAGCAGTATTTTATGGGTCTTGTTTCCAGAGACAGACAATGCTCAGACCTCTTGAATCACGGCTCCTTTAGCAAGATGGATTTTCATTCTATCAAGGACAACCTAATAATACTGGTGAGAGCCCTGGAATCAGGCACTGTAAACCATAATGCTATTTATGAGTGAGCAAAATAAGGGAAAGATTAAAGAACACTTTGAATTGGAAATTAACAATGAGCTTGCCATTTAAGTCTGACAGAGCTCTGGGTTGTGTTAAGTGATAAATACAACAGTAATGAAAAACTCCCTTCTGTGCCATTCTACATCCTGTTTGCTCTCAGTTCATTTTCATACACCTCCTTCAGAAAAGCAGAACAACAAAAGATTACTTGAAAGCCATCACAGGTCTTGCAAACTCATGATGTTTATAATCTGAAGCAACGTAATCTTCTATCCATACATTACCAATATTTTGGATTTTGTCACAAAGCTTGCAATATTAGCATTATGTATAAGGCTTAAGCTTCCAGAGTTACGTGATGACAAGAGAATCTCATCTCGAGTATAAATAAAAAAACAGCTTGAGTGTATGATCATTAAGAACAAAAACATATGCATTCTTATTTTTTTATATATAGCTAAGATTTGCAATGGTATCATCTCATTATTATAGCAACCTCTGAATTTGGGTGCAAATGCTATGAATAGCACCCGATTCCCACCCACGTCTGGGGTCTGACATTCCTAATGTCATTTCTTTTCATGGTGAGACTCTGTCCTATCCACAGACCACAAGCAAAAGTCTCCAATGTGTAACTGCAGTTCTTTTAGGTGTATATATATATTAATTACTATTACAAAACTGACATCTTTTGGCTCAAGCCTTCATTCTTACTTCAGGATCAAGAAGCGTGCATCATCAGCCAACTGAAGTGCAAAATTTATTTTCAGTCATAAGTCTATCTTGAAGCATGTAATACAGACACTGGGTATTATGACACAGGGAAATATTATGAATGTATTCTTTAATTTCTCCATGTCTGTATTCCAGTATTCTGAGTTTTTATATTCTGCTTGATGAGTGTAGGGTACCATGTCGCTGCACAATAAAAACTGGAAGTCTTAATTTAAGCTATGTCATGATTTGGAAAATCTGCCAATGTACAGATAAAGAATCATCCACAGTGCTGAAGATTATCTCTGTACATGTCTCAGGCTAAAACCTACATTTCTGAATGCATGACTTGCTTGCACCCTGCTTCAGGTGGCACTTCTCCCATTTGGATTCCGCCTACAATCATCCCTTACTAGGTGATCTGTTTAGCTGTGCAGATTAGTTGTTCCGGAAGATAATGTAGCTCTCTACCTAATGCACATTTCTGCAAATAGAAGATTATTAGAATTTAAAAACCTTCTGTTTACTGCTCATTGACAAATGTAAGAACAGCCACTCCACGATGACAGCCAGACTCCCTCCTTGTTTCAGAAGAGAAACCATAAGCAGAAGGTGATTCTGGATATCCTGACTGAAACACCTCATAAGGGAGGCAAGGCAGTTAAAACATCTGAGTGTCTAGGTAATCAGTTTTACTTGCAGGGCCAAGCACCTGGGGTGTCACATCTCAGTTCTCTGATAAATGGCAGATCTGTATCTCAAACACAGTCTAAATGCAAAAAAAAGAGCAGGTACCTGAACTGCCCTTTGACTTGAAAAGGTTAAAATTATACAGCTAGAATAAAAAGGTTCTCAAAAGAAAAAAAAATTCCAAGTTTATAAGTTATAAAGAAACCAAATTACTGTCTTAAAATTATGGAAGTAAAAGAAACAAAAAAGATTAATTAAAAATAACTCTGTCCCATAGATCTGAATGTGTCAAAACATGAGCAAAGAGAAACGGATGGATTTTTAAGAAGTACAGGATTGTATGTAAAGTCTATCACAAACTGTGCTGTGAGTTTCTTGGCAGGGGAGCGATGTTTCTCAGTGAAGGGAAAAAAATCATTTGGGGAATGATCGACTCCATGGCTGTTACTTTACTGTTGTTAGATCACACCAGAAACTAGATAAAGAAAGAAAGTGAAAGGTCAGAGCTCTCTTAATGATCGTTTTACAGCTGGATAGGAGCAGGATATGCTCTGTGACACAGGGTTTATCTCTTCATACACAAAGTATACTGCATTGCAAGATGGATGGTGCCAGCAAAGCCATCACACAGGCAGACCAGGGAGACAGACATCTTGTCCCTGTATTTTTCATTTAATGGCAAAATGCTATCTTTCCAATGTTCAGCCACAGAGTCAAACAAGACACTAGAATAATTTATCAGGCCACCCCTTTAAGCATCTCTCAGACATCAGTAAATACGAATGTCTCACTGGAGCACAATTTTAGGTCCCTGACTCCTTCCCAAATCTAAGTTCCCTCAGAGAACTATGTGCTCTCTATTGGGCACAGATGTTAAATGTCAATGATCAGCATCTTCTTAATAAGAAACATACTTGTCTGGAGGAAATTTGCAGACCTTAGCCACCTGCAAGGCAATAAATAAATACTGACCTCTCTATTTTTTTAGAATCCTTCAGAATAATATGGAGTTTAGACCACTACTGACCCAACCACAAGTCTCCCAGAAAATACAGGGGAGCCTCAAGTACTTTCAGAATCCAAGTAGTAATGATACATTTTATTTTAAAAAGATATCTGAAAGATTTGGTCATTGAATTGCTCCTTCTGCTCATTTGGCATCAATTATCTCTATTGCACAGAGGCATCTCCCCTTGTAGCCCCTGCCATGTGCAACATCTTTTCTAAGTATGTTCTCCATCAGGCTAACCAGAAAATATTTTCCCTCTGTTGTTTACCTCTGTCTTCTTAACTTTTCACCTTCTGCATTTCATTATTCTGACTAAATTAAACATAATTGTATTTTTTAAATGTGTTTGTAAGGGAAGAAAAAGGACCTGTGCACTCCTTTGGTACAGATGAAACTTCTTTGCTCTTCTGGGTCACCAACTAGCAGAGATCCACCCACGTGGGTTAAAGCAGACACTTTAAGAAAACCCTCTCTTTGTTGAAGCAGCAGCAGAACGAAACATGGAGCCTTTATCTCAGCTACTCTGTGGAGTTAATCCGCTAACTCTCCTTTTCCTTCTGCCTCTTTTCTTTGAATTTCTAGGTCAAGCTATCAGGTTTTATTCTACCAACCAAAAGAGGAGATTTACCACAGCTTCCAATCAATTGTGTGCTATGAATCAACCACAGCTTTTACAAAACTTACCATATAGAAAGACATGTTCAAAAGATGGCTGCAAGGGAGAGACGCGGAAGGCTGCAAGCAAATCTCTGCAGCACAGTAAACTAAGTAATCCAGGAGCTTCAAGGCAGCAGGGGTCAGATGGGCAGGATATCACTGGAGGGCAACACCTGCCCTGCTGCTGGCAGAATGCTCAGCAGGCACAGGGACCCAGCGTGGAAGTGCCTGCAGACAGCTGCAAACATCACAGTGCGTGCGATGCTGCTCACAGATCCACTGCAAAAGTGCTGGGAAAGGTCGGACAGGGGTGTTGATAAAAGGCTTTCTTTAGACTATTTCTTTAAGATCTTTATTTAGACTAGTCATTCGGGGCTAACTACCAGCCAGTTTGCAGATGGTAAAACCATGGTTTTACCATTTATTTATTCTTTGCAATATATGGTAAGGCACAGGATCGTGCGTTTCCAGCATATGCTGGTAGCTCTCTCTGCCAGCATTTTGTAATCACTCCAACCCTGTCTTCTGGCCACCACTAACTCTTTCCTTTCCTCTGCATTTTTTCCCCGTTTAGTTCAAAGTCTGCCAGGAGCCTAAAAGGTGGAAGCATCCTCATTACCATTCTAGACACAAAGTTGTCTTTCATGTCACCACCTAGACAACATTATCTTTATTTCAGCACCCCTGAATACTCTCATTAGGCCGTTTCCTCTCTGGTCTTTGATCTTTTTTCTGCTGTAGCTAAATGTCAAAAAAGTCAGCATTACCAGGTAGACTGTCTTTCACGGCCACCCCTCCAGTCATCTCTGATGTAGCACACTGGGTTTCTATGATAGACGCTTGGTAGGCACTCATCCTTCTGTTGTATTCATTTAAAAAAATCTCAAACCAGCCGCCAGCCTTTCTCTCCCCATGCAGATTCCCACTCTGAATGACAATTAGGCTTCCTCTGTTATCTGCATGAAGTGCTAGTGCATGTGTACCAATAAGTTTATCAGTTACACTTAAAAATTTCTGCATTTTAATTCAATTTGTCACCCTTCACAACCACTTATTTAAGTTAACGTATGAGCAGCCATGTTTGCTAATCTGATCTATTATACTGGACTAAAATGCTGGGACTTTAAGATTTGTGGGGAAAGTTGCCTTTCTCTCTCTCTTTTCAGACTAACATGCACAGTTAAGATCAGTTTTTTCACATGAGCCCTCCGTTCCTGAGATAACTGGTATTACTGAGGTAAGTGGCCCCTTTAGACTCATCTTCTCCAGCTGACTGAACCATCCACACAACACTGGAGGTAAAGAGAACAAAACCAGATGTGTCCTTAACAGTCTCACATATCCTTTTCTAACCTTACATAGGGCACTTCTGCTGGTGCACTTCTAGTAGACAGGTTGCCCCAGCAGAAGTGCTCTACAAGTGAAGCTGAGCTATTCCATCACATGGAATACGTCATGCCTAGTGACTTGTCCCTTTCACATGCTCATATTCTCATTTAAAATCCCACTACTACTGGAAATTAGCTTAGTGCCTGAATTATGAAATGCAAACCCGACTGTTGGGGCTTTGCTAACAGAAGAGCAGTAACCTCTCACCTGCACATCTGCACATATTTACTGATGCAAAAGACAGGTTCCTGGTCAGCTCAACTTTTCTCTCACTGCCTATTAGATAATGCCAATGTGTCAGCTAAAACCTTCCACCTTCCCTACATTTTCTCTACTAAAGAGAGGAGTGAAAAAGCACATGAGGAAATGACAACTTTATTTTTTTAATTGATTGAATTTTTAGCTTGTGTTTGGTGCTGGCATGGTTTTACTTCACCTTCAATATCAAACATAACTATTTTTAGATGTTCCATTCTTCACAAACAAAATCCATGAGCTCATCATCAGGGCTTATCCTTTGCTGAAGGGACTGAGAAGTTTTAGCTATTGCAGTACACATCAGTTAGAAACGCCTAACAAACAGCTGGCTCTTCTGTCATGTCACACTACTCCGAAAGGGCACTGTGCCACCATTGCTTGCATTATCCCAACTCAAGCACTACTTCTGTGTAACTAAACTGAATAATCCATGAGATAATCCCTAAAGGTAGATTATCTCACCAGGATGCAATGTCTATGAAAGATTTTCCTCTCAAAGAGCACAGCTGCCAAGAACAGCAGTCCTAACTGCCCAGTGCCACTCCTCCATCTTTGATGAATGCGGAAGACATTTAACTGATCACATGGTGGAGCCCTAGGTGTAATCACAGGGTCATTTGGGTTAAAAGGGACTTTCAAAGATCATTTAGTCTACCCCCCTGCCATGGGCAGGGACACCTCCCACTAGATCAGGTTGCTCAAAGCCCTGTGCAACCCGGCCTTGAACACTGCCAGGGAGGGGGGATCCACAACTCCTCTGGGCAACCAGAGAATTTCTTCCTTATATCTAATCTAGAACTACCCTCTTCCAGTTTAAAACCATTACCCCTTGTTCTGTCATCACAGGCCTTGGTAAAAAGTCTCTCCATCTTTCTTACAAGCCTGCTTTCATATACTGAAAGGCTGCAATGAGGTCTCTGATCATTTTTGTGGCCCCCTCCTCTGGACCTGCTCTAACAGGTCCATGTTCTTCCTGTGCTGAGGACTCCAGAGCTGGATGCACTACTTCAGGTGGGGTCTCACAAGAGCAGAGTAGAGGGGCAGAATCACCTCCTTCAACATGCTGGTCACACTTCTCTTTACACAGCCCAGCATATGATTTGCTTTCTGGGCTGCAAGTACATGTTGCTGGCTCATATTTAATTTTTTATCTACCAATATCCCCAAATCCTTCTCCACAGGGCTGCTCTCAATCCATTCATCACCCATAATCTCTCTTTACTATTCAGCGCTTGCATTCAAGCCAGAAATTTCTAAAGTTTTTGAAACAAACAAATACAAGGTAGTGTGGTGTGCTGAAAAGACTTGAATAGGTGGCAAACAAATTATACTGGTCATCTCAAACAGAATAGAAATGAAATTTTTATACCATTCACCATGCTGCTCTATTTTAGGCTATTTTAAAGAGTTCTGAGGTATTTTATTGGTACTATTTTCCATATGGCCTATAAAACCAGGTCACCTTAATACTCTAAATCCAACTGTGCATGCCCTGGAAGCAACGGGAAATTGTAACTGATATATTTTAAAAACTGTAACATCCCTAAAATAGTTCTTAAACATATAAAAATTATGTTTTATTAAAATTCCAGATATGTTGCCACCTTCTGGGATTAGAAGTAAATGTGTGTACTCTGGCAACATTATTTTTCCAATAAAAGTGCTTTTTTGTAGCCCTTGTAATTCTGGAAATTACCTAATGCAGGCAGGGTTATTATTTGAAAAAGAAGTGTGCAACTTGTGCTTATGATCTGTAGCCCCAACCCTACACAGCTGAAACCACCTGGGCAAATACTTGTGCCTCTGAAGAACCACATTCACTTCATTACTACTCTCTACCTGTCACCCTTTCTGTAAACAATGAGTTTGACATCAAGATCAGAGACACAGAAAAAAAAATCTATAAAGATTCTAAACCATAACCATATTGAGAAGACCAGAAAACAGAGAGGATTAAAGGAGTGTAAAAGGTACTATCCAAGGGATCTAGGGTTTGTACAAAAATGCACACGTGTTAGAGAGGTGCTATGCAACCAGGCAATTAGATTATAGTATGCACAGACACACATAAGGAAACAGGGCTGTCTATGCAGTGTTAATGCTGTTATTGCCAGAATTTTAAGCATAAAAATCTGTGGAGAATGCCATTCACAGGCTTTTTTTCACATTGCACACTTAGATCATAGAAAGAAGTGCTAGAAAGAAAACTCCATATATAACACCAAGATCCAGAGGGCCTTTTTCCACTGAACTATAAAGACTACAAATCAAAAGCATTTGTCTTGCATGTTTTTTCAGAGTTGGACACCTTTTCTTGCAGAGGTCATACAATAAATCAGGTAAAAGGTCTTCAAGGAGTCATACTGTAAGCACCAAGCCAGTCTTCACTGGAGGATGCAAAATCACTTCTTGTCATGGAAGTACTTCCATGATAAATTTCAGGTTCTTACTCGTGCAATTCTACTGATACTACATAGCTCTGAAAAACCCTACACACTGTCTTCAGATATTTTATTCACTCTTGTACTCAGAGAAGTTCCCTTGAGATATCTCAGAAATATTTACCTTCGGAGGAGAGGAAGCCCAATAATTTAATGCCGAGGCTGACAATATAAGCAAAATTAAGTGACTGAAAGTAAGTTACTAAAGTGAGAACACTTGGGCAACTGTAGATCCTAAAGGAACTGACACCACATGTGTATGTCAAATACATACATGTAAAAATCCATAGATCCATATAACAGGTAGGCAAAAATATGTGCCATCTCCTCCCTCCCCCTCCCTTTTCACAGGTAGGAATCTACTTCATTTCCAGCTGGCTGCAGTTTCCCCTGTGCCATGCCTTTGGGATCTTCACTCTGGTGAAAGATTCAGACACTGCTCATCAGAGAGGAGGCTGCCACACATAACACAAATGTTAAACACATATGCACAAGTACTAAACCAACATATCCAGCAAGACATTGTAAAATGAACCTATTCTTGATTCATTATGCACTTCCCTTCTATTCTTCGAGAACAGAGCTTGGGCTTCACAGAGGAAACCTGACATACGAAATTGGAGTGTGGGTTGGAAGTAAGAGGGTGACTTCGATATGATGGAAAAGTACTCATTTCGCTTTCTTATGAAGTCTGAAATGAGACAGGCTAATTATATGTGGAGAATGTGTCGTATTCCCAAAGACAGTGAGTATCAAGGGGTTTATCAAAAAGAACATGTCAGAAACAGATTTTCCAACAGTTACATTGAAGTTGCACATGTAAAACCCACTGTTTCAATCTAAAGTAGCATGGAAAAGCCAATACTTGTCCAAAAGTGATTTTCCATTGACAAATCACTTGAAGAGCCCAAAAAAATGAGAGGATACCACTAACCAGTCTCCTTCGACTCAAACGGATTTACAAATGAGCTGAAAGACTGTGGTCCCTTCATATAGGGAAACAAAGGGAAGTATGGCCCATTTCTAGAGTCTGCTTTCTCAACACCTTTTGCTTGTGAAACCCCAAAGAAAATTCATTTATTTGACAGGGGAAACAAAAGGTGGGCAGTGCACTGGATTGTTTTTATGTGTGGTTCAGGGACACATAGCTCCAAATTCCAACTGTCACATAATCCTTGTGATCGGTTCAAGGGGACCACCAGAGTTGCACTCCCATCGCTCCTGCAGTTTTTGGAAACAACCAGGCCCCTTGAAAATATTCATCTGTTTAAGTAGGGACAAACTTCTCACTGTAAGTTTCAGGAGATCTTAATAACTGCAAAAGTTAGGTGTCAAAAGCTGAACTCCCAGCTATGCATTTAGACACTTAAAGTGACCTATTCCTCATAAGAACAGAACAGATCCCACTAAAACCAGTGTGAGAAAGATGTCTTGTGCTCCTGAAAACATCAGGTTAGAAATCAGTGGAGCAACAGTAACTTAAGACCAACTATCAGAGGAGGAATGTGGCTACTGTGCTTTCTCAGAAAATAATCAAAAAGGTACAGTGAAATCAGTAGTTTAATGTGAAAAATGCATGTTACAATTTAAAAACAGTGTTAGTGCTGCATAAGATGACTACTTCCAATAAAAGCCCCATTTTTCTGAATAGCAGCATATTAGTCATCCTCTGATGCCTAACAAAGAGGAAACCGGACATGCTGCAAGAAGGACCAATTGTGATGGATACTGCAGGGATGTTAACAAAACTGTTTCAGTCTTTATACTTATTGTGTTAGTGCTTTAATTCCATCTGCTTTGAAAGACTCTTCTATCATTTGTCTTGTATACAGTTATCATCTCTCAGAAGGTGGGCGCATTTCCTCTACCTTTCCTCACTCTTCTGGCTAGGGGTTTATATGGGTCTGTCAATGGCCAAACAAAATGAGTTGCTATAAATGGCAACTGTGCTCAGAGTGACAAAAAAAAAGTCAGGAATTCGAGTTTCAGAGGTGTATAAAGACAAAATTTCTCTAACAATTTCAGGATTGTACAAATAACCTAAGCAGAGATTTTTAAAGGAAAAATAAGAGTCAAGTACTTAAATACTATCAAAAGTCAATTCAGGTGGGAAGCCAGCATCTTTAACGTCTCCTGAAAATTTAAGCCTTGAAGGAACAGCAAACTGTCTTCTCTTGATGTACTGGGTATCGCTCCCAAAGTTGACATACTGCTTCTCATTCAGTTCCTTGCAGCTCATCACAAGTTATTTTGCAGGGCATGAAGATCATTAGGAACAGGCATTGTTATTAACAAACGTCAGCAAATATCTGCAGGAATGGCAGGCCTAGTGTGCAATAATGGAGGTGAAGCCCTTTTTTTAAACAACTTGGTATTTACATATCTTCATTAATAGTAAAACACATTAATGAGCAAGAGCTGGTACAGCAGGGAACCTCTCAGAGGCTCCCAGGGGATCAATTAAGATAGACTTACTTGAAATAAAGCTATTTAAAAGGACACATGCAATGTAATCCAGGGCAAGGGAAATTCCCTGTTTAAAGAAATGGCTGTTCCTCAAACCAAGTTCCAACAAGCTATCTAGACTTGTTTTAGAAGTGAATTATAGCTATAATTCTAAAAGAAACGGAAGGCCTTAAACTGCAGTTTTTCCACTTGTTGCTTATTGCCACATACAATGAAGGAATACATCAACCTGAGAAGGTGACTTTGCATCATTCAGCAAAATTTCACACAGGAAGTGATGACAATCATTTTGTCATCCAGCGATGGTTTGCCCAAAATCTTCCTCCCACAAGGTCCACATTTACATCAGAACAGAGACCATCTTTGCTCAACACAGGCATTATTGGATAAATAGTCAATGCTACCAGCAATAAAATCTGGAAACTGGAGTGAATCAGGACACGACAAAACCTAACGGCTTAGTCTAAATACTCATCTTGGAAAGGTTTACTTGAGGGGCATTCCCAAAGATCTTAAATAAGATATATTCTGCCAACAAGGGTTGTGCAAACAGTCTAATTGGATGTTGTCAGCTGCCAGAGGCAGGCTGCTTCACAGCTTGGTATTTCTGCCAAATCACACTAGAGGACATGTGTCCCAATCTTTGTTAAGATGCCTACTGCAGTTTCTCTTGTTGAAATGCTAGACAATCTTCTCCATGAACCCCTCTAGGCAGTATCTGAGTTAATCTTCTAATTAATCCACTTGGCAATATCATTAATCAAAGGCGGATTCTGCCCTGCTTATTACAAGACCCCTTACATTTCCACTCCCCTCACTAGATTTAATTAACACTGTAGCTGGTTGAAGCTCCTTTATCTTCTGTCCTACGAAGACAGATGTTACCTTTCCTGTGAACAACTATAACAATTATGCTTCAACCAACTAGGACACATTCACATTTCACAAGATGGTAGCTGAAGAAGAAAGAGCTCTCCAGTTAGAGACTTCTCACACAAGTTAATGCAGAGGCCTAGCTGGAAGGACAGAGAAAGAGATACTCTTTGGTGGCACATAGCTGTCTTGCTTGAAATTTACAGTTAGTTTCCTATAATGCCTCCTTTTTATAGCATCATTATCACAAAATAATTTACAATCAGTCTCACCAGTTGCATTAACAGTCTCTTGCAAGTTTATAAAAATAACATTGTAGCAAGAAATGTCAATTAAAACTAGGATAAAACAGATGCACTGAGGCCACATTGCTACAAGAGACAGCCAGGTTCCAGTCCCAACCTGCAGGAGAAACAGAGGTGGCACTTGCAGCCTCTACAACTTTTTCAGCACCCTTCAGGGCTGAGCAAAGACAGATCACAAAGGACTCCAGAGAGCTTCCTTCTGGATTGAAAGATTATCTCCAAGATGGAAGAAGAACAGAGGAGGATCATTAAAAAAAGACAGTAAATTGTCTTGAGGACACGAAAAAGCAGTAGACATCTCAGCTACTGGAGACTGCAAGAATGATACAAATTTATTTGGTTAATTGTAGTTACTTTATCATTACATGAAGGCTGAGATCAGAAATCTCTTTCTCAGCTCAGAAAGTATACAAACAGCTACACACATCCTCCAGATTATTGTAAATGACAAAAAGAAATCCACCAATACTATGCTAATTTACACAAAATTAATCAAATGTAACCAAGAGAGGACTGAGATTGTGAGTTGGAGAGTTCAGGCTAACGTCCTTTCACTGTGCCTGAATAAGTCAGGGATCCAAAGAAAGTAAGACGGTAGCAAATTGTTTGTAGCAACATTTAACGTTAAGTGGATTTTATTCTTGAAGCAGGAAAGCAGAAGAAGAGCAGAGAAAGGGCTTATGCTGACAATGCTGATGGTCCATTAACTACAATAGTTTTGCTGCCCAAATGATCAAACTCAGGTTGAACAGCAGTTCCGTCTTTTCCTTTACAAGGAAGGAACAGAAGGGGCTTGATCCAGCTTATAAATGTTGAGCTTTTAGTCTAACTGACAAGAAACAACTCATTAATGGAGACCTAAGATCTGAAAGAATTAGTGGTATTACTGATTTACCACATCATCCAAACATAACCTCAAGGTTCCCTAATTGCTCATGTTTCTCTTCACACCACTTGTGCAAGAGAATCAAGGATATTAAGACCACTTTCACGCACTTGATGAAAAGAATACAAACTACATAAGCTGAAAGCCTTTAAAAGCCCTATAGGCTTATGAAAAAAAAGTGAGGTCATTATGCTCTGGTATTCTTCTCAGCTGCCCTCAGTGGGTATCAGTCATCATTACAGCACTGTGAATCATAATGGACTCCAACAGTTTAATAATGATTGCAACACCCTTTCTAATGAGGTTGGTGCTGCCCTCTGATGTGAATATTCATAAAACTGGGCTGTTAATGGGTTCCATCTTGATTAGCAGGCTGTGGTTCTGTATCAAGTTTGAGAGACATCTTTTGATGAAAAAAAAAATCAAATTAAATCCTTGTTTCAAGCAGAGTAAATGAATTTGACTTTAGGTGATCAAGAGGGGAAAAAACTTCTAATTAGAGACGCAAGCAATCATCTTGTTCAGTGTTCTTTCAAAGAAGGGCTATAGGGACAGAGAATCCTAATAAACCTTCCCTCAATCACCTTTTAGATAAATGTTAAGGATTAAAATTAAATGTAATTAAAGTTTGTTAATCTGATGCGGTTTCCATTGATACTCCTTCATATTTTTGCTTTGCCCTGTTATCCTTTGCTTCTTCTCGAGTCTCTCTCCTCTCTTCCTACCAGCATCAACTCATCCAGCAGGGAAGGCAGAAAGGCAAGCTGCTGCTTGGGATATCAGATGCCGGCTGTAATTAAATCGATGGATTGGCACTTGCTCACGCCATGCTGCCCCCACACTGCATAAGGCAGTCACTGCTGCATCAGGTTTTGAACACGGGTGTTCTCACAGCTTTCATCACTGTGGAATCAGAAGTACCTCCCAAACAATTAAAATGCCAACACTTCTGTTTCCTTTCTTTGAAGGGAGAGGTGGGCACCTAGTCCTCTCTTTGCAATTGCTGGCAATTCACCATCAGAATTAGAAAAGTAAATGGAATCAGCCTCTAAATATTCGGATTTAAGCTTCCGTCCACTAAATGAATAAAAAGACTTCCATTTCTTCCTAGGTCCAGAATGAGGCCATTACACCCTCCGGGATGTCCTTGAAGCCAGCCAACCCACAGAGCTGGAATTCATGGGATTACTCTTATAAGTAAGATGTTTCCTGCCTAATAAAACCAAAATTGCAGCTATCCTGCTGTTAATGTAGCCAGGCAGAAAGAGACTGATTTGAGCTAAGCTTCCACTCACTTTTGGGAAGAGAAGAAACCAAACATTTATCTCTGTCTGTTCACAGAAGATGCTTGCTGCACAACAGGAAAAAGGAAAAACCAGCCTATTTGTTCACCAATAACCGGACTAGATTGGGGCTTTAATAATAATGAATGATGATGACGAAGCTTTTGCACTCCAATGTCAGAGTCCTAGCAGAAAGGAGCCTGAAATAAGGAAGGGATTTCTAGACAAATGATGGGGCAAGAGGAGAAGCAAAAGGAAGAACTGGAAGCAACTCTAGGGGTAAGCAGGCCTCTCAATCACAGTGCAGAGTCTGAGGCAGATGCATAGTTCTTTTAAACCTCTAAAAAGGTGTTAATTTGAGCTATCTGTCCCACTGCAAATACAGCTTCACATATTGCTGATCTGTATGATGGGGACAAGGCTGCCAAACCACAGAACAAACATCTAAGAGGCAAGCTTTTCCCTGCCCTTCTCCACTTGTAATCAGCCAAAATTAACTCGGGCAAAGCATGCCTTCCCTTCCCTGCCTGGATGTTCAAATGTATGATGAAATCATGAATTCATTACTGAACTCAGCCCTCCCACCCTGACTTTCCTTCATTAGTGCGGACCATTCTTCCCTTCCCTTTACTCTCCAATGCTTCTGAGAGACAGAAAATGCTGTTTACGGGAGTGCTGTTTGCTCCTCCTGGCCAGTGACATTTTAAAACCCCCAGCACGTAGGTGCTCAATTGCAAGAGCACTCGGTATCTCGGCGAGCAGCTGCTGTGTCACTGCCAGGCCCCTCCTGCAGCAGACCTGTCACTGGCCTCCGCAGCTTGGTGCCAAGCCCACAGACCACCGGGGGCCAGCAAGCAGATGGCTTAGCTCAATGTCTAATTATCAGTGCTGACTGAAAAGCCCACAGCCGAGACAAGCGTGGGGCAGGACTCCGGTGGGTAACTGTTTAGGGGAAATGGTGGCAAAATACAATGGGATAAGGACGGATGACAGAGATTTCCCTCATAGGCTCCTAGTGCACCAGAAGGTGTCCGGGAAAGCAGGGCTGAGTTCTGGCCTGGGTTCTGCTCTGGTTTGTTGTGAAAATACCCTGGGAAACATGAAGTGTCTTGTACAAAACCAGAAACAAATTCAAAATCCTCCCAGAATTCTCTCCAGGTCTCACAGAAAATGGTGCAGCAGGAATTTACAACACTTCCTTCTCCTTTGTCTGTGGTAAACACTGCGTGCTGCACTGAGCTGCACAGACCATACTTGATCTGAGCTGACAGCTCAGAACAGTTTCCAACCATACCTTTTTTTTTTCCTGAGCTTGCAATGAAAGGAACAATCCCAAATAAGTGAGCTGGCAATTCAATTTTAACCACACCTGTTTTCACTTTCAGAAAGAAGAGCAGCAAAGATAGCCATATTAAAATGAAAAATCAGCCGAGCAGTTCTGGGTTTTGTTTTTAGTCTCAGCAAATTTAGGGCTAAATCTGAGCTCAAATTAAGAAGGTAGTAAGACTGACCCGAGGTGAATACAGCCCAGCATGTTTATGTCTCTCTGTCCTTGCTAAACAACCACCTCAATATCCTTGGGCTGGCTTGGGGCCATCCGTGCTGCTCTGCACTGGTCCTGGTTTGCAACACTCTCTGCTCTCCAGTAGCAGCAGGTATTCAGTGTTGTCCTAGATGCCACTGATCTTGTATCTTCTTCTCTGTCTGCAAAAACTCTAGGTTCTATCACCCAGCAGAGTACCTCGTGTGGATCAGGCTAAGACTCAACCAAATCATTTCCTTTCCTTTTCCAGATAGATGATGAGTTGAATAACATCTTGCCAAATATGTTTTTCCCCAAAATTGTGGTGAAAAGCATCAGTTTTCCTTCAATTGTTTCAGTTACCCTTCTTTATCTGAAAATACTAATAGCTGCATTATTCATATTTAGTTACTATGACAATAAGAAATTCTCCAATGACAGAACAAGTCTCATTGTGGCAACTTCTACAAAGGGATGAAAAGTAACAAAGGCAAGGAGAATTACATTATAGGGAATGGTCTTAGTGAGACAGACAGAAACTATTTAAATGAAAAAGTGAGGAAAGGAGAACATGTCTGAAATGCAAGCAAAATATTCTCCAACTCTGCAAATTAACTGTAGTACTAATCAGGAAGATAAAAAGGGCCATGTGTTATTACATGACAACCACATGGCTCAGGGCATCCCAAGGCTTCTTCATATGTATCAACATCATGAATTAACAATCGTATATGTTGCCTTCTACAGTCTCGAAGCAACCAACATTCATTCAGTAACCAGGTATGTCCCAAATTCTGTGTACCTGCCTTTTTGCACCCATGTGTGCAAAACCATCCGTGACAGGCACTTCCATTCCACACAGCCAGACACTAGGGAGTAGAGGAGAACTACAGCAGGAGATTGCTTACCCCATCCTAACCAAGGTTAAGGAGAGGCAGCAGGGGAAAGCAGAAGAATCTCCTCTAGCTGAGAATCTGCTTACCTACAATTCTGTAAAATGCTTTATGCTGAATAAAAAGAGACCATAAAATGTTTGTATGACTTGACAGTAAGCTGCTTATTCCATTGTACAGCTTATTCTAAGCGTGTCCCATAGGAACTTGTGGCAACCTGGAGATGACCTAAATCAGCAGGCTGGCACTGTTTAACAGTGACATGGATGGTGGGATCGGGTGCACCCTCAGCAAGTTCGCCAATGACACCAAGTTGTGTGGTGCAGTCAACAGGCTGGAGGGAAGGAATGACATCCAGAGGGACCTTGACAGGTTTGAGAGGTGGGTCCATGCAAGCCCCATGAAGTTCAACAAGGCCAAGTGCAGCGTCCTGCCCCTGGGTCAGGGCAAGTCCAAGCACAAATACAGGCTGGGTGGAGAATGGATTGAGAACAGCCCTGAGGAGAAGGTCTTGGGGGTCTTGGTTGATGACAAGCTCAACATGAGCTGGCAGTGTGTGCTTGCAGCCCACAAAGCCAACTGTATCCTGGGCTGCATCAAAAGAAGTGTGACCAGTGGGTCAAGGGAGGTGATTCTCCCCCTCTACTCTGCTCTCATGAGACCCCACCTGGAGAGTGGACATAGTAATGTCCACTTCTGTGGAGTCTCCAACAGAAGAAGGACATGGAGCTGTTGGAGTGAGTCCACGGGAGGGCCATGAAGATGGTCAGGAGGCTGGAGCACCTCTCCTATGAAGACAGGCTGAGAGAATTGGGGTTGTTCAGCTTGGACAAGAGAAGGCTCCAGGGAGACCTCATAGCAGCCTTCCAGTACTTGAAAGGCCCTACAAAAAAGCTGGAGAAGGACTTGTTATAAGGGCATGGAGTGATAGGATGAGGGGGAACTGTTTCAAACTAAAACAGGGTATATTTAGATTGGATGTTAGGAAGAAATTTTTTCCTCTGAGGGTGATGAGACACTGACACAGGTTACCTAGAGAGGTTGTGGATGCCCCCTCCCTGGAAGTGTTCAAGGCCAGGTTGGATGGGGCTTGGAGCAACTTGGTCTAGTGGAAGACTGCAGGGGGGTTGGTTCTAGATGATCTTTAAGGTCCCTTCCAACCCAAACCATTCTATGATTCTATACCAGTCAGGGGTGGTAGAAATGCTAGACAGAGAGAGCTCTACAGGACATAGCTCAGGTCTGCATAGGCCATTGGAGGGTACATCTTTAAGCTAGCCAGGCTGAGTGCAGGACATCCTGAACAGACAGAGTTCAAAGTCAGCTTGTATATGTTGTTACTTGCCACATGTACAATACCCTGCTGCTGCTTTTATGACCACAATAGGAATGTGCTGGCACACGCCCTTGAAGGTATTCCCATACTTGCATATATTTGGTACTTCATTTGTTTCTCCCGAGTAGTACAAAGACAGCAAATGTGGGGTGAGGACTTGAACTTCTGTAGACAACATAAGGCATTAAGCAACACTACGTAACATCTGTAGCTCTAGATTTCAAATTTATATTAAAGGTGTCAGTAAAGAAAAAGAAGAGTAATTTAAACACTGTCAGTAAAGTATTCCTAATTACCATATCACCAGTGTCTCCAAGCACCTGTATGATTTCAGAGTTCTCAGTATCCTTTTAATAATTCCATCATCTCCCACAATTGCACTGAACATCATAGCTATGAAAGTATTCTATACTAAAAAAAGAAACTTATAAGTTTCTTACAAGAAGCCTTGGAATGCATAGGCACAGCGATAGCGCACAGTGTGCACAGGCACAATACACTGGCTGAAATGGACAACAGGTACGATTCAGCACAACTACTTCCCACAGCAATCATTACCAGATGCTCTACAGGCAGATTCTGAAAAGTACATAGAGAAATTAATGAGCCTAAAGAAAACATCAATTATGTCCTAAAGCAAGAACCTTGGATTTTTTTTTAAGTGGGGATGACTGACAACTGGATCAGACCAAAACCCCACCTTGCCCAGTATCTGTCTCTCTCAAGAACAACACCTGGACACAAATGAAGGGAAGAACAAGGCAAGTTTATAATGAATGCTACTTCCTTTGTATGCTCTCCTAGTTTCTAGCTATTTACAACTAAAGCATTTGAACTCAGTTACACCTGATAACCTTGTATTTAATAGGTCCTGATGGATTTTTCTTCCTCAAATTCTTCTCACTTTCTAAACCCACATAAAATTCTGCATCAAAACAATTCATGGCACCAAGATCCCAGTCTACAGATGCTGTAAAAAGAAACATTGCCCTTCATTTGTTTTGAGCCTACCAGCTAATAACTTCAATAATGATCTCCAGTTCTTGTACGATGAGAAACAGTGAACAACTGTTCCCTGTTTCGATACTCATGATCTAAGAAGCCTGTATCCCAGATTTCCTCCATGTGGTTTCTTTTCCACAGTGCAGAGGCTCAGTCTACAGTCATTCCTCAATACGGAAATTGTTGTAAAATTGGAATTATATTTGCCATCTTTCTCTGCATCTTTCTTAGTCCTTCTATCTTTTTTTTTTTTTTTATCCTGAGCTGGAGGAAGTGATGATAGGAGGGACAAAGGAACCCAAAACACACAAAAAATTGTAGAAGTGGATGCTCCATGAATTTATTCAGTACTATAATTATGTTTTCAGTTTTATTCTCTGTTCCTCTCCTAGCAGTCACTAACATTCCTAACATGAAGTTGGTTTTTGAATTCTAATCAATGGTAATTTTGAATGCTATTTATATTCCTAAAAAATAGAAAGCCTTGTATCAAATCTTATTACAATGCTCTCAATGCTCTGAGTCTCAGCAAACTTCTTTCTGCCCAGTTCTTCCTAAGGTCAATGCTGATGGCCATGAAGTTCAGCCAGGATTTTCTTCATTTCACCAGTGAGTGTAAGTTATTACCTTACATTCAAAGGTAATACCTAAGAGCAAATTGTTAGTATTTATCCTTTTTCTACCNGGGGGAAGGGGGAACCTGGACCAGTCTGCCTGCCTATATTCTCTCCAATGCCTGACAGACATTCTAGGTGTGACACACTGGGTGTCAAATCATGGTAATTAAGTCACTTGACAGAAGTAAGCACTTCCACAAATTACACAGGCTACTGGCGGCCTTTAGAGACACATCCAAAAAGGAAGGGACATCTCTGCTCCAAAGCTGTCTACATTGATCAGGCAGTGTACCAAGACCTGCTTATGAACTAGTGAGTGCTGCACAGCCCGGACACCTTATGCTCACTCTGCGAAAGCCACGGGACCTTCTACAGCATGTTTCCATGAGAAGTCCTTAGCAGCAGAGCTACTAGAGAGCTCAGCTCGTGTTCAGTAATCACTATTCTCACCACTGTCAGCAGCAGACACTGGTTTACAGCTCTTCAGTTAATATGACACTTCTTCATATTGGTCCCAGCTATCTATCCACCTCCACCGAGCTCCAATGGAAGCAATATTGTGAAGTGTTTAATCTCATCTAATTTTTCCACCCCAATACTTTCAGGCTGAGAATGTGCACCAACGTAACACCTGCATTAAGCATTCCTTGCTATTTCACCTGAATTACTTCACCTACTTTTACTGCTGGAAAGAATAAGCATTTCTCATGTTGCTTTGACTCACAACACAGCAGTAAAGAATCATGCTCTGAACTCTCACCTTACTGATCCTTCAATTTCTACCTGTGAAAAACTCAAATATTTGGAGGTCTAGCCCATATAAGTCTCTATTTTTTTCTAGTCTCTTCCATAGGCTTGCAGAGACAGACCTGAAACCTTGTGAAGGCAGGTCCTTGTCACCAGATTTGCATTAGCACTCCTGCAACAAAGCCAGATTATTAAATTAAAGTACATGAGACTTCGTTGTGGAAACAACTATGCATAGTTCCAGAATCTCTTGATATAAAAGTAAAATCTTAAAAATCTTGTCAGAGAAACTTAGAGGAAAGATATTCATTTCTCCTTCTCTCACCTTACTGTTCTTTGCAGACTTAAAGCAGCACCTCATGTACCCAAATACTCTGAGAGTAACAATATTGTGCAAGATGCTACATCCCAACATGCACCTGTGATTAAAGTTGTCTAATAATTTTTTTTTAAAATAAATTATTATAGGCTCAGGCATAGACATCTACTGCCTCTTCTTTCTCACAAATAGAAATAAAGATTTGAAAAATCCATTACTAAATTGAGAATATTATGTCTACATTTTTACTGTTAATAGAGGCATTTCTCTTAGCCTAGTCCTTCACTTCCTCTCACTTTTGGCTTCTCCTGCTAGTAACCAGTAATTTCAGAAGAATCAGCAACTTTAATCACTGGATGGGTCATTAGTCAGTCAATATAAATGTTATTCTTTTTCCAGTGACAGAAAATGATCTTACTCCAGGAGAGACTGACCTGTAGTAAAAAGAGTGTGAAACACTCAACCAAGAAGACATCCCTTACACACTAGAAAACAATAATTACAGGGCAAAATACCTTCATATTCAAAATTTATTTAGAGAGAGACGCATTGACTTAGTTTGAATAGTCCTGTTGCCTTGAATATTGGCTAAACAGTACAATTTCCCAAGCACGCCACCCATTACTAACAATTTTCTAACTATTTCAAGCAGATATGAAATACAATAATGTATTTAGACTGTTCTGTCTACATCCATATCTTCCTTTGCATCCATAATGCAATTGAAATCATACCTGTGATAACTAAAATTTTTGCCTGTCATATAGCAAGCTGGATGCCTTGTTCAGTAACAATTACTGTGCACTCCTCTTCTCCCAACAACAACAAGGAAGTCTCTTGTTTTGCCACTATTCATTGCAGGCCAGAGACATTCTACAGCACTAGGAGAGTATCCCAGTTTTCAGACATGTGGGAATGAAACCTGGCATTCATGAAAGCCAAGTCATGTGTACAAACATCAGTTGCCTCACTGAAGTCTTAGAAACAAGAAAACTGCCTGAATACTCAGGTAATGTGTCACTAATAGCCAGTGTTTGCAAGGTGATAAGCACACTTTTCTGGAGAGTAAGCAAACGCTACTGTGCTGCCCAATCTGCTGTGCCAGTGCCCTGGAATTTGCGTACTGGGACTCTGGACAGGTGAGGTCCTTGGGAAAAAGACCTGGGGTAGGTCTGGCTCCAGAGTCTCTCAGGCAGGGCTAAGACTTTCAAAATAAAATTACTTTTAATTAAGGAGCTACTCTGTGAAGCTGCATTTGGATGAAAATGTATGTGTCAAAATTAAATGGAATCAGGCCTAACTTTAAGAATTAAATTCTTCTGCTGCAAAGACAATGCACGCAATGCCTATATATATAACGCACATTTGCTTTGGGAAACCAAATACAATTGCTGCTAAATTAATTAACCGCTTGGTGTTAACAGATGTTTCATATCAAGAATTTCAAAATTTCTATTCTCGTGCTGTTTAGCCATTTGGACAAAGCAAGTGAGACTATAGGAGCAAAGTTTCACTGATCACCACATTATTATATCTCTTCCATCACATTATTGTATCTTTCACACACCAGACTTTCGAGGTATCAATCTTCTAGGAGTTCTTGAGACAAAGACTTAACCCTAACTAAAATACACTGAAAAACCTGGTGTTCTATCACTCATGACCACTTTTATGCAACCATAATACTCGGGGGGACTTCAGACTGTAGGGTAGATACAGAAACGAAATGAATAAAAAATTCAGTTAACTAAACTATTTTTTTCCTGTCTTCTCCAAGACATTTCCCTAGGCAAGTGTCTTCATTTCTTTTTAACATGGACTGAAAAATGTCAATAGAGAAAACTATAAACATGCCTTTTATATTCTGTCTCAAGTTTTGAATAAAGCTATGGATCCTGTTCTTTACTGCAGATTTTCAAAGTTGTGAGGATTTTGTTGTTGTTTTTTTTAAATTATGCCACCCAACTGTGAAGGGAATAAAACTGAAAAATCAAATCGCAGCTATGGGAAGGCAGTGTGCATAAGCCAGCTGTCTTCCACGTGGTGAGCAAGAAAATCTGGTGGGGTCCTCTTCCTCACCTCACCTGGTTTATTAAACCCCAGAGACAACAGACTTCACTCAGTCAAGGATACATGGAGGGGTGGGAGCGGACCCTGAAGTGCAAAGCTGATTAGTTTTTGGTTTTGATGTTTACAATGAGTTGTTGGGAGAGCGTACATTAGGAGGGCTACCCAAGTGCAGGATGATTCACAAGCTCATTGTTCCAGTTCCCTGGGGATGAACAAACTTCTCTATGATGACATTAGAGTGTGCAGCAAATTTATGTGACCAGTAAACAGGTAACACAACAATATTCTACTCAACTGCCTTCTAAAGAGGATATGACAGTCTGTAAACCAAGATATTTTTTTTATTCTTTATATGTATCCCATTACATTAAAAAATACTGAAAGTTTCCATTAAGTGTATAACATGAAGTATGACTATTAAAAACATATTTCAGTCAACGAGTTCCTCAAAAATTATTCTAATAATCACCATTGATGGACTTTAACATTGCGATTCATCACCTCAATTCCAAAGGCTTTCTCTGTTCCCTGACTAGGATTCCTAACCATCCTACTGACTACGCACAAAACGCTTTCTGTAACTGCTTCCTCCGACTACACTTCAGCAAGCGATAATGGTATGTCCAATACTTCACCAGTCTTAAATAAATGACCAAATCCAGGACAGACTCTCCAAAATACAAATGCTTACTTTAACAACTGCTCAAGTGCTTCGATTTCCTGGTTGTGAAGGGCTACATTTTAATGCCATCTTAAAGGAAAGTAAAACCTGAAAAGATTCGTAACACAAACAATGGCAGCCCAGGAGGAACTCCTGGCATTAAAGTTTACCCGAAGCTAGCTTGTTGTCTAGGCTTTTATTACTACTCTCTGACTGCAGTAAACTCAAGTAAACAGAAGACGACAAGGACAATAAAAATATTTTTAGATTTTAAAAAGTAAATCCAAACACCTTATAAAAACAATTGCCCAATGAAGCATGACACAAAGAGCTAGATATCTTTGGATATTTAAACAGTTCCACTGCGACAATCTCCAACTTAAGCAATGAGAAGTGACAGTGACCATCTAACCTTTGCGGCAAGTAAACACAACACACCGAGGAAGAAAGAGAAGAGAGGTTATGAGGTTCTCAGCAGTGGGGAAAGGAGCCTACATAGGAGGCAGCGCAATTCCACTGGGAAAATGAAATGGAAAGGGCACATTAAGGGAAGAAAGAATAGAAGCACACGTGAAGGGGGAGAGAGAGTAAAGCAGAACAAAGGCTGCATTTAGGCGAGAACAGAACTATGTAGGTGATTTCTTTTTACATGGCAGGACACCAGATATCAGCTAGGTAGATCACTAGTGTTTTTCCGACAGTGTCTTAGATTTCTAACATCACTCACTGCTTTTTCATTAATGTCACCTTTCCTTTATTGTTTTGGTTCACTGCAGCCAAGTAGTTCTTTGCCTGTGAAGACTATGCCTCTGACCTGAACACTGCAAGGGTAACAGGTTTGTTCAAGTAGCATTCCACAATTATTATGGGGAATTCACTGTCCAATGTCTGCCTGCTTCTCAATACATCTATTTTTAACAGTTATCAAATCCTCTAGAAAAGAGCAGCATGGATGTTTTCCATACAGAAAGAACACAGCAGACTTCAGCATGGCGCATAGACACTTAACTACACGACCAACATTAATGACATTTTAGTAAAGCCCTATCACTCAGTATGTTTTTGTATTTGCTTTGCACCATATGCTACAGTTGACTAATACATTTACCAGAATTTTACAAGAGTAAATGACACTACAAACAACTTTAACATATCAACTTCTCTTTTTTTGACCCAAGCGGGCCAACAAGTCATTAATCTAGACCATTTATTTATAAGCAGACAGCTACACAACCTGAACTTTAAATTAAACCCAAATGTTTGAGCCCGTATACGGCAACACTTCTTCAAAAAAGATAATCAGTCACCAATATTGTATATTATGTGATGCTAGTAGATCACATTACTGTACACCCATACCTTTCATCATTTATTTTTTTAAAGAAATATTAGTTCTGAAAGTCCTAATGTGGTCTACAAATAAGTCTTCACTAGCCTGAATAATCTTCCTTGATTGCCATTTTTGTAATATCTCTGAGCTGTGCATCGATCCAGTTGCTTTTGCAGGTTCATTTTAAATTTTAAAAAAGATTTGCACACAAAAAATGTCCAAAAAGGCTAATTTAAAGAAAGTGTTCATTTTTTGATTTTTTACGTGTTAGCACACTTAGATTTTGAACGATATGCATGATGAGACGACTAAAAACCCACTTCAATAACAGTGCAGAAAATGCATAAGGGTTTGACATTTTTTCAGGCCCTACCACCCTTGAGGA
>VZRW01007784.1:114991-163084 GCA_013398125.1 Aegotheles bennettii | reverse complement strand
TCCACAACCTCTCTGGGCAGCTCAGTGATGGTGTGGAGATTATTCAGTGATGGTATGGAAGTCATTCAATGATGGTGTGAACAGGTGTTTCTCTGGGGGGAGGGAGCTGTGCACCCATGAGAGGGGTTCAGATCACAAGTGCATTGCACGTGTCACCCCAAAGGGCAGTTTGGACACACTCACCTTGACTTTCCTGGGAGGGAGTCCCAGCGCTGTGTGGTCCCTGCTGCCATTTAAAGTCGCAGCTTGGCTCTGGCCTGCTTACATGTTGGCTTAAACTTCTCAAGAGGTGTGTGAACTTTCATGAACCCAGCCTGCACTCAGGACTCTGGTTATTAAACACTCTTTCAATGTCTCTAACAGCTTTCACCCAAAGACCTTAGGACACTTGAATGCACTTGTGATTAACTGCACACTCTGCACTCTGTCCCAGTAGAAAACACCTGGGAAGGCCATGTCAGCTCTGAATATGCTTTCCCAACATGAGGACATGGTGGAAAGGGACCTGGACCAAAATCTAGTTTAAAATACCTCAGATGGTTCAGCAGTTCTGCTTTCCAGCTCTACATTTTGAGTGGCCTTTTTCTATAGAACAAGCACTTCCAAATTGCAGAAAAATACAGATACCATGCATACAGTATACAACCAAACCTGTTTGGTGGTTATACAGTGAGATGAAGGATAGTCCCAGGTTTAGAGTACAGGTGTATGATTTGGAGACCCAGTTTCCAGTGTTTTCTTTTGCCATTACAGGATTTTTGTGGGGGAGAAGGAAAGAGTTCTGCCTCTCTCTTTCATGCATATTGTCATCGTTTTATTAACTGTTACTGTACTTGAAACAAAGGAACTTCCCTACTGCAGCATATTATGCAGAAAAATGCACTGAAAGTGAGATCTGCCCCAGCGTCAGGGTAGTAATGGCCAGAGAGGTTCCATGGATAATCCATGATCAATCACTTCCATTGACTTCAGGGCCATCTCAGCCAAGAGCCAGCTGTGGGTGCAGGGTCTGTGTTAGCTTCCTTGCCTTGATCTAGGGCCTTCCTGCAGCACAGAGTAGTTGTTGCCAACCTTTTGAACACCAAAGCCCTGTTGGTCTCTCCTCTGTACAGGTGGTGTTTAGAGGAAGTTTGCTTTATTCTTCTTTTTCCTTTATTGTTTTTTCAAAGTTGCATCTGTCCTACAGCCCACACTGCAGGTGAGTTTCCTGTCTATGTCACTGGATTTTGTGTCTTTGAAGATATCTGAAGGCGACTTTCAAATCCTTGAAAGCCTTCTTCCTCCTTTCAGTCTTTTGGACACAGCTAAGCATAAAACCACAGAGTTGCACAGCCAAAGCCCTCTGCCAGCTTTCTTCTATGGCTGGGATTTTATAGCGATATCACACTTAGGTGTGACCGACAATTCATAAAACCCCAAAAGTTAGGGGTGGAAAAGACTGTTAGGTCACCAGCTCCATTTCCCTGCCAGGGTGGGATATGCTGCAGGTGTTCCTGCTCTCAGACTTACGGAAGTGCTGTGCCAGTCATGGTTGCCATTAATTACTGTATTTGTGAACCTAAAATGAAATCCTGGCGGTTCTAATCCATCACCTTATAGCAGTGGGAGTCCCAGCAGTTCAGTTCTTCCTAGACTTGGGACATCATAGTCTGAAACATGATTTCTTGTGATCTTTTGTCCAGAAGAGTAGAGGACAAAAAAACCTGTGGATGAACTGGGTTATTCAAGCCAGGAACAGTTTCTATAACTGGTGAGAGTTAGACAGCTAGCTGTACCCACTCAGTATGATACCTTAGCCTAGCCTTGCCTATTTTTAAGTTAGGGAGGAATTTCCTTTTGCTACAGGGTAGTTCATTCACAGGTATGTGTGATCTTTCCCTCCTGCATAGTTTAGTACTGTGCAAATCACTGGGGTCTTTTAATATGATATTTTCTACAAAGGATGTTTCAAGCTATTCATTGCTAGTTAAACATTACAACATTTTGCTTGAACTTGTAGAAGTAAGTACCTTTTTTTTTCCTTCTTTTTTTCTTTCTTTCAAGTAAGAATGAAATTGTTTTACTATTTTACAAGACTCCTAATGTATCTGACACAAAGAAAATAGAATTAAAGTAAACAGTAACTCAGTTTTTACCACAATATGAAATCCTGTTTGCTCTCTGATTACACATCAAATGTTGACATTAACTAGCAGATATGCCACTTCCATGCCAGGGTTTCATTCTTGGAACATGAGATCAGACTGATTCTGTGAAAATAAATATTAAAGAAAACATGCTTAGTAAAGTGCTCAGCTCATAAAGGCCCAGTGCAAAGAAATCTGGGCAGCTGCCGGCACCCCCACTGAGGCTCGCTCAGCTCGCAGCCCTCGCTTTCCGAGATCTGCATCACAGTTGTATTTTTTGCAGGTAGCCAACATGATCACATTTCTACCTAGAGTTATAAGACTTCATTTCCCAATTCATCCCCCAACACTGTATTTTGAATGAGCTCCTTTCTAGATACTGCAAATATCAGTTCCTTTACTATTTTCAGCCGCTTCCATTTCACGATAAGGTGGCACTTCAGCTTGTTTTGTTACAAAGCAGGAAATCTGATTTTTTTAGTGTTGTTTCTTTCTGGTTTTGGGCTTCCTCAGGTTCCAGTAGTGACCCTGAAATTAGACCCAGCCATGCCACATGCCTACTCTTCTCTTGCAGCTGTACAGAAGTTAAATGTTCCACGCGCTGCCCTTGCCTGATCTTCATAAGATGTTAGGACCTAAGAAACAAATGTACTAATAGGAAGGACACTATCAGTGTTCACCTTGAGCTGCCACTCTTGGCTATAGAGCAAAGACTGGTTCTAGGTGAGGAAAGCAGTAACCAAATGCAGTTCTTGGCTCTAGGTGGGAACAATAACAGCCAAGTTCTTTCAGCCTTTGGTTATCACCTTTGAACATGTCTCGTCTGATGGAGTGGATTCACTTTCTATTGCCCACTTCTCTTCCCTCCAACCCCTACCCAAAGAGGCAGAAAAAGCCACAAAGTTTTAGAGAACTGAGAAGGTTAAGGGAGCCTGAGCAGTTGCTGAGGACTTCTGCCCCACAGCCATGTAGTATAACAAGTCTAACCACATAAAAAGTTCTAAATTTTCTATTCCTTTAGCAGCAAGAGGTCCTGGAGAGGCAGAAGCTCCACAACACCAGTGTGGCGTTCTTTGAAGATTTCCCAAATGTAGACCTACCCTTCAAGGTGCTTCCTTGCATGTAGACCCTCCTCACTTTCAATGGTGCTTCATGACTGTCTTGTGAACCAGTTCCTTTCAGGATCAGAGTCTGAGGAAAGCCAAGATGAGAACAGGTAAGTAGGTAAATATCTAATATAAAGGAAAAAGGAGAGGGAAGTCCTCTTCCCTAGAGATACGTTTAGGGAGTTCTGGGTTGAAAGGTTAGGGAGAGAAATTATTTTTGTTTCAGGTAGAGCTCTTGTTGGAGGGAAGTGTTGAAATGAGAGAGCTTTGGGGTTAAGAAAGTTTCTATGCTCAAGTAAGTGGTAGTTGAGAGTTTGCTTTAAATAATTTCAGTAAAACTAGTGAGCAGGGAAATTAATTTCCTTTCAAAATAATGTGGTGGAAAGGCAAAGCCTTGGGTTACAGCTCAGATAAAAGAAAAAATAAATGCTTTGCATTAAATTCCTTGTGCATTTCATATTTTTACAGGCATCTTTGAAATTTATAGTGTAGATGCACTGGTTTGAAATACAAGCTCACCTTGCCTGACCTCCCCCATAACACAGGCCTTTGAATCTGACCCTGTAATTTCTGCATCAGGCACCTCTCTCTCTGTTTGAGCTATAACATGTCTCTTAGATATCCATCTAGTCTTGACTGGAAGACTGCAAATAAAGGAAATCCATCACATCCTTAGGTAGCTGTGTTTAAATCACTAAGATAAGCCTGTACATCTAAGGCTTTCCCTGAAGACAAGACAGCAACAAGAATTTGCTGAAGAGGGTAGCACTCGTGGGAGGGTAAGAGCCTGCAGATCCAGCCATTATTTTAATAAAGCTCCAAAATGAGGGAAAAGCAAAGTGTTGCTATAGCTCCAGTACAACATAAGTAACATAATTTTGCAGAGGAGTTAGGGTGAAATGTATTCTTCACAAAGATAAAGGGCTTTGAAAGACCAGTGGGTTTTGGTTTATTAATTATTTGGTTTTCAAGGCTGATGGTTGGGTGACCAGGCAATAATGCTGTAGGAAGAACAAATTAAAAGCTCATTGAGAAAAGGAGGGTGATGCTACCTGTGAAAACAACTCAATTTGATTTTGTGCTATCTGATTACAGATTATCTTCTTCTGTCCCAAATGTTTCAGAAATTGTTTTGAAAATATTTCACTTATGTTTTCAGCCTTTGGGGAGCCAAATTTGGTGTCAATACCAAAGACTTAGGTGAAATTTAAGCCCAATTATAAATGAACCAAGTTGTCTGAGCTAACACTGCATGGACTATTTTGATTTCAAGCTGATGACCTCCAAATGATGTTACTCTCTAGTAATGATAAACTTCAGCTGAGATTTCAGTTTGGTTGTTCTTTTTACCAGTATTTGTCAAAAACAATATTCACATTTTTCAACTCTAACCGTGAAGTGTAAGCTGGACTGATATCAATAGCACATACTTTCTATATTATTTAAGTGATATATGTCTTACCAAAGTTTGAACAAAGGTGCCGACTTGAACCATTCGATGCCTCTTTATCAGTTTAGTATAGATATTTGGATACATTTTGACATATTAAGGAGTTTTCTTGCCTTTCTGTATTTTTTTTCCGCCTCTTATCTATTAAATCTTTTCTGTAAGCCTCTAATGTTCTTACACTTTTGCTTCATTCCTTTTCTGGCCCCCACTTTCCTTAATACAGACCTTCTCTTCCTAGAGCACATCAATCAAAAATCCCAGACAAAAATAATCAGTGTGGGTGGCTCCTGGGTGCAGGAGGAGCTGGGTGGCAGCAGCCCAGAGCTGAAGCTGCCTTGTGTTGGGTGGACCTCAGCTGGTGTCCATCAGCGCTCCTTTGGTGGAGCACTTTGCTCTATTTTCATTGTATTTCACTGGGAAGTGTTTCTGTAAGGTATGTGCTCATCCTGTGAAACAAGTACTGGGTGACTCACTCAGAAATAACAATAAGATGTCCTCTGAGGTGACGTATAAAAAATGCCCTGGCTTGACTTTATATTCAAACAGTTTTAACTTGCAAATTTCCTATTTCATTTTTTAGTGTCTTTTATTGTTGTTCCCCCAGTGAGATCTGTGGAGTTTAAAGCAGAAGATTTAATCATCTGGGTTTACAGTGAAGTCAGTTCCATCTTCTCCTATTAGATTTGTTTTTATCTGAACTGATAGTTCTTTAGTTTCTTTGTCTTCTGCTCTTTTTCCAATTACAGACATCAAAAAGAGATTTTGCAGTATTTAAGAAGACTGATATAACCCCTGGGTTATATTGCCCCACATGTTTCTCTGTTCGTCTAGACTGCCTCAGCATTATGTTTGCTTTCATGCTACAGAAAGAGCCATTCCATGTTTTTACTGCATCTCGGGACAGAATGACCAGTATTGCTCATAACTGACTGCACAGGCATCTTAAAGGTATTCTGGTTAATTTAACTAGAGCAGTATAATTAATCTGAAAACTATGAAGGAGCTTTTCTTAGATTCAGGAAGATCTCTTTCAAGGTTAACAAGATTCCCTGTGCCTCTCTGCAGAAAACTACCCAAACAAGCATTCGAGTGTCTTTTCTTTCTCCTAGAAGTGTCTTCAGAAAGGCAGCAAGTGGATCACCATCAGGTCAAGAGCCTTTGGTTATGAACACTACCTTTCATTTGCTTGAAAAGGTAATGACATGCCCCTGCACAACGTTTGGTACAGCCTTGTGTCAGCAGTTGTTAGAAATGAGGTCACTTGCTCATGGATGGAGGTGTCAAGTGTGTGGTTCTGTAGCTCAGAATTTTTTGCAGTGCATTATTTCTCCCTGCCCATCCAAAATTTCATTAACAAGGATAATGAACAACTTTGTTAAGCAAGCAGAACATGCTGGATTTGTTTAAGGGCAATTATTTCAAATGCAGTCAACCTGTCCTTTGTGGGTAAAAGTACATTTAATTAAGCTTCTAAATAAGGGACAAGGACAGCGTATCTTATCATGAAAATGCTTACTGAGACAAGAAAACAGAAGAAAGACAAGAATTCCTTGGGTACCTATGTCATGAAGACCAAGTTATCAAGGGGGAAAGATGAGTAAGAGAGACTGGAAAATAGTGTCATTCATTAATCTATCACCATTCATGAAGTGTTTTGAGTCTTTCTTAAGAGAAATTGTATAGGATGTTATCTGAGGATACAAAAAATACTAAAATACATAAGAAAGTTCATGTTTCAGGCACATAATGTAAATACATGTAGTTAGTAGCCTAGTTTCAGGCATATAACATAGTCCTACTAGTCTGATAGCTGCCTATGCCAATTTAGCACAACTAGAGGGATTTTGTCTGCTTATATACAACTCTTCTGAAACTTCTATTATTACCACTACAGTACTGGAAATCATAAGAGACCTAGGGAATTTAGGACTCCTATGCACAACTTACTGGTAAATTAAAAGTCATCATTCTTAGGTCTTACTGCTGTTTAGAATTAACTGAGCTGGAAGCAAATGAAATATAGTTTTTGTACAGAATAGCAGGAATGTGCTCTACAGAGCGTTTGGCTACAAAGATGTACACTTCAAGGAATCTATTGTACCAAAAATATAAAGAGTTTCCTTTTTTTAGCAGGCAATGAGGAAAAAAAGTGTAGATTACTGTGCTATGGAAACTTCAGAGAATTGCTCTTCAAGGTCAGGAGCACGCTGGTAGACTTCTATGGTTACCAGTTCTGCTTTCCGTGCAAAACTTTTTCATGAAAAACATTTTTAAGCTTCAGAGTAGAGATGGGATTTACTGCATGAGCCATTAACTGTTTAAAAGTGAGGATCCTCCAAGCTAAGTCTAGGCAAAGGAAAGAGGTAGACACTAAGTAGCAACTCTTCCCACCTATTTGTAGGTGGCTGTCTGATGAGGGGGTTGGGTACTAAAGTCCTCATTAATCTCTCTTCATGCATGAGAACAGAGGACCCACCATGTTGTTAGGCAGAGCATTGAAAATATGAGGTAAAATGTTTGTTTTCCAAAAGCAATTAGGTGCTAGTGAGGTCCTGACTGTTTTGGGCACTGCTTCTAAAAGAACTGGCTAGAAATGGGCAAGTGCTCACCTATCCAGTGAATGACGATGTTAAGAAATAAAAGCATTATATTTGGAAGCCAGCATCCAAATAAATTCCAGTGGTTTCTAAACCATGTCTTGAAAAAAAAAAGAATAAAATAAAATAAAAACACCTTGTACTCCATCTCCTACACTAAAATTAACAGAACAAAGTAGGTTAGTACTGTCCAATATGACCCTCTGACTTCCAGGTCCCTTCCAGACCACTTTGCAAGTCTGACTTAGTTATTAGCTCATGTTAAGAATTCAGAAGCAAATTGTGTACAGCCTCCATCTGCATTGGACGAGATGTATTTTGAGTCTGTTTTCCTATGCCCGACTTTGATCGCTGTTTTATTTTGATTGCTTCACAGGATATCGGTAATTATTATGGAAGCAAAATGAAATGAAATCAAAGTTTTTCCAAAATGTTATGGGAAGTATGGACTCATAACCCAGGAAACCTTACCAGATTCAAGTCAGTTATACAGGCTGTGACCACAGAAGTGTTTTAGGAAATTTTCTTTCATTTGTCTTAATTTTATGTATCATGAGGTGGTTAATAAGATGCCATGTGTAATGCTGAAGTGATCTGTTTCTACTTTGCAAGTGCAATTATCTACAGACAAGCTGGGTTTTGTGCAGTTTTCTGCTGGGACTCTGAGAAGACAGCAGGTGGTAAAGTGGTCGGTGCCAACTATTACAGCGCTGCCCTTCTGGAAAGTGAAGTTGAGGTGAAAAATGTTACCACATCTTTGGGTCACCTTTCCCCTCTGAGCCTCCCACTCTGGAGGGAAGCCTCGGTGTTCAAAGGCTCACATTGTAGCTTTTCTGAATAACATAAACCACACTCTGGTTCAGTGTGGGTGGGCAGTTAAAACTAAGGTAAACAACCCATGTTGCCAAGCAATATTTTTTTAAGTAGTAGGCAAGATGCATTTCAACAGATGAGTTTCAAAAGGAATAACTGCAAAGGTACGGGAAACACCTGCAAGCCTTTGTTGTACGGGCTCGCTCCGGTGGGACCCAACGGGAGTGCAAAACCCACCTGTAACTTTTCTGCTAAGCTGTTGCAACATCTGCAAGGCAGGCAAAAAATGCACCCATTGATCAGGCATGTTTCATCCGGGTGCACACAATATTCACTGTAAGTGTGAAGACAAATCACCTCCCCCTTATTAGTAGGGGACAGTGGGGTAGAAGAAAGGGCTAAAAGGGGTGGTTGTCCCCTCCAGACCAGCCCAGGATGGCACATCTGCACCCAGTTGTGTGTCGTAGTGCTGGCTGCTTCACTGCTGTGTTTTAAGACCTCAGCCTCAAAATTTACTCACTACCATCCCCACAGGTACAGCTGTGATTCACAGATGTCAAGTAAGCAGCACATTTTTGTCAAGCACACCTTGTCTTGGCTTCATTTCATTTGGTGTCTTGAAAATATCATCACCTTGAGAGAGAGGGGACAGACTTGTTCCATAGGAACAAGTAATTTATATAACAAGTTTATAATCATTCATAGATTAAGTCCAGAAGGGAATATTTGACTTCCTACGTAGTACAGGGCAGACTGCATTGTTCAACAAAAGGATATATTTTAGAAAGACATCCACTTTTGCTTAAAAAATTCAAGTGATGGGGAAACCATGCATGAGAACTTCTTGCCAGTGATTGCCTGCTATCAAGTAAAAAAAGTCATCACCTTTTTTCCAGATTGAATTTATATAGCTTCAGCTTCGAGGCTTTCAGTCTTAGTATGTCTTTATCTGATATGTTTTAAGAAATATCCTCTAATATCAGATTTTTTTAAAATCCTTTTCACTCTAGATTGGGTTCTAGATAGTGGCAAGTCACCTTTGGAAGTTTAAATAGGTCTAGCTTCTAAAATTGTTATTTATTTCTAAAATTATTGTTCTTCCAAATTTTCTAGAGGTTGTATTATTCTTTCATCAGCCTTTTGGCCTGTCTCCAGAGTTTCAGTAACTGAAGTAGTACAAACAATTCTTCCAGATTAAGTCTTTTAATTTCTTATTCCCTCTACATTTATAAACTTGCCCCTTGGTTATAACACGGTTGACACTTCTCCAGCTGATGAGCTGCTGTGAGGAGCAGCATGCTTGCGAAGCAGGGCAGCTTCTGCTGTGGCCCAGGCTCAAGGAGAAATTAAAGGAAAACAGGGCAGCTCCTTCTTCCTGAGCCCCTGGGTGTCTCATGAACCCAGCCAAATGTACAGTAAATTATAACAAAGGGGATTACACTGAAGGATCCCTCTGTCCACAAAGCAGGTCCAGTGCTATGAAAATGTTTGTCTTAACTAATCTACATCTGTAACAACTTAGGAAAATACCATGGTTACGTACAACCCTAGTGAATGTCATTGCATCCCTATAAAACCCATCACAGCAGTGGTCTGAAATCATGGCAGTAATACAGCTTGGACCACATAGTGTGTTTATTTTGTCAAAAGCCTTTTCCTGGACTCTAACTGCAGGCTTGAGCATGTATTCAGCTTGTATTTTACTGGCATGCATGGCCTCTCTCTCCCCCTGATCCAAGCAAACTGGAGGTCATATAGCCGTGATCAGTATGGGAGTTATTCTAAGGGAAAAAAAACTGCAGAGAGACTGGGATAGGGGTGGAACTGGCTTGTATTTGCCTACAAAAACACTATATAGCCATTCCCCCCCAACAATAAAAGACTCTAGGATATACAAAAATACTTCTCTTCCCTGTGTTGGCTGAAGCTAATCTGCATCTTTACAGGCTTAAACAATACCCAGTGGAAAGACTCTTGTTGGATGAGACCCAGCTTGGGGCTCTTGTCTAAAACTTACTGTACAGATTTCACCATCATGAGATACTGATCTGTGTCTTGCATCTACTTAGACTCAGTTCTATTTACTTTGGTCTTGAAATAACCTACTGCTGTTCTTCAGGGGGTTTTCTCAGTCCCATAGAAGTGGAAGGTAACTGGGGTTTTGGCTCGCATATCGTGAAGGAGATTTTTCAACATTCTCATTATAAGATCTTTCCAGAGAGTATGACCCAGTCTTTACCTTTGTTGAGCTCTCAGTGAGAGGCAGTAGCAAACCCATCTCTTCCATGCTAAACAGGATAGGTTTGATCAAGAGCTACTGCAAGGTAATAAATAGGAAACCCCAGGATGCAAATTTTACAAGTTTGCTTTTCACAGAAGCACACTGTAATACACATCACTGAGCTTCTCTTCTTTTATGTTTGTTTTCTTAGCAAAGGAGAGATCTTCTTCCTTTATTGGAATAATATGAAAAAGACGGAACTGAAAAGCCTAAAGAGAACATCTGAAGCTGAGGGGGCATTTACAAACCCTGGGCTTTTGATAGGTTTAAAGAAAAGGAGATCAAATGTCTAACCATTTGAAGTGCTCTTCCACGGGTTGTTTTCACAGTGAAAAGTCACAGATGGCTCTATATTGATATTTCATTGTAAGAAAGAAGACAGAGTATATGTCTGTCTCTCATTCTAGGACATGGATCCAAATCACATATTGTGATTTGTTCCAATATTTTCACTATCATACAGGAGTCAAAGAATTTTCCTTCTCAGAGTTTTCTCTCTAGAGAAACCTTCCCATTTCTGTTGTCTTGCCGAAAGAAGAGGCATGCAGTGCTATGCCCCTGTGTCCCATAAAACACTACTGAATCTGCAGAGTGTGATGCCACAGGTGAACTAAATGTCCCAGTAGTATTGGATCTCTTCTTACTCTCACTCCTGGGATGATGGGACTCTAGGTAAAGGTATAGTCAGTGCTGTGTGCCACAACAAAGGCAAATTAGAGAAGAAGAATAATTCTAGAAGCATGATTAAAAGGATATAAGAGGGCTAAGTAATTTCTTTGTCTCTTTACGTTTGGCAGATTGTTCTCAAATTGCAACCAGGGACATGATAGCCATCCACCCTGTCAGGGAAAAGAAAGAGTTACAGGGGACATTGCTCTGGGGAAATGTTGCTTTGCTTAAGGAGCACTAACGTTTTATTAAGCCAATCCTGAAAATGTAATGGTTGCTCTTTTGCTTTAAGTGCAGTGGTTTGGCTTAGAAGAATGCAGAAAATGGCAGCTTTGTGCTCATTATGCTATTGATAAGCAGAAAAGCTACTTAAAATGTTTTCCAAGTTCTTTTTGTCTGACAGGTAACAGATGACTCTTTTTGGATTAATGGACCATTAATACAGGTTGTCCCTGCAGGCTCAGGTTCTGCTTCTCTCCTACTGGCAAGTCACATCATGATACAAGTATGCAAGTGCCAAAAGCATCTTTTCCATCTTGTTTGGTGTCATGCAGCAAAGTACTGGAATGCCAAACAAACAAAACATCAAAAGCCTGCCGTGCTGGTACTAAAAACTGCAATTACAAAAAGAAAGGTAATTTCTAGCTCTTTGCACACAAACTGGTGTTTTTCTTACGTTTATCAAATACACAAAAGGATCCTGATCTGTAACTGGAGCTAAAATACAAAAAAATACTGAAGATGACAGCAGCACAGAGGTAAAACAGCCAACTTCACACTGAATTTTCAGTCCTGTTTGGTGAAGGTCCAGTTTTTATGCGTGTGTCTGGGGCTCACTGGAAGTCACGCCTGAAGACCACTTGCCTTTTTCCCTACCAGCAATACTTCTCTTCTTTCAAGGATGACAGGCCAATAGCATCCCAGGGCGTGCTGAGCTATCGCCAGCAGTATTTCTCCTTTGTGGATCAAATAGCAGGAATTGGAATGAGCCTTCCTTAAATTCTCTTTCAGGATCTCCTCCAGGCAAAACTTTGAGGTTTGCATAACTCTGAAAAGTAATCTGACTTTACTTTGGCAGTGAAAAAGGAGCCTCTTATTTGTGCCAAGCAAAAATGTATTTCTTCTTAGTAGCATTTTTCATTGCTAATATGGCATTTCTATATTCCCCTTTTTTTCCCCTCCTGCTGTGATTTTCCCCTCTTTTAAGGACATTTTAACATATACTGTTTAAGGCATGCTGAGACAAGAGTAAGATACTTGCAGTAGTTTATCAAGATGCATGAATTTGATGTGGTCAAACAAAACATTTCAGTTAGTGGTCTGAATGTGTTGTTGAAAACTGAGGGATGATATGAAGAAATGGAAAAATCAATTTTCCTTTGTTTCTTGAAGTACTCCCAGAAGCCTCAATAAGGACAATCCAAAAAAAAAAAAAAAGGAAAAAAAAAGAATAGCACTTTGCAATTAATAGAAAAGTGGTTTTAATACAATGTAATACATTGCCAGAATGAAAGTAAAGCAACTATCATTGTCATTTTTGATCAAGGCAAAGAATTTCTGTGGCGCTTTTCATTTTCTCACATAAAATATTATTTTTAGTTTGAAGCCAACTACTGCCACAGAGATGTCAAGACATGGTACCCTCTGCCATTAGCACTGCGTGTGAGCAGTTACAAGAAAGCTTGGTTCAGGAGCTACAAGATCATTTGGGCAGTTTCAGGAGATGGCTTGTGTCTCAAAGGTGAATATTTATTTACTTCTTTTTTTAAAAAAATAAATTTAAAAAAGATGCACATATGTATTCTCAGTGGTACAGCTGTTGCTGCTTCTTGCAACAGTTCTTGTGGTGGGTTCTTCTGAAATTCTTGAATGTAGCAAGCTCTGCAATGATAATCTCGAATTCCTGGTGATTTTCTAATGTTCTGGTGTGTTTCAAAATATCACAGATATGTCCTGCCTTTAAACGATCATGCTCCCCTTGTTCATGCTTTAATCTTTTGGGAAAAGGAAAGAGAAATCAGCCTAGCTGTACGTTATGTATTTAAATCAAGAAATGTCAGAGGGGCCGTACAAAGAGGGGAGCTGCTAAGACAGGTTGGAAAGAGGTCAGTCTGGATCCCATCGATCACTAGTTACAGCTTTAACCACATAGAGGAAAATCACTGAGGTACAACATGGGCGATGCACAGCTTTCATCACACCTTTCTCAGCTCGGCGGGTGATGGAGTACAGGCTGCAAGTCCTTGATGTTAAGTACGGTAATGCCCCGTGGAGTTGAAGTTAATAATAAAGAGAAGAACAAGGGAATGCAATGTTGAACAAAAGGGGCAGGTTGACGTGATTTATTGGGAAGGCTGAGTTTCTCATTACTGTGTAATGGGGAAAAAGTTTTTAAAACACCAGAAGTTTTTAGGCTTTCTATAGCTAAGAGATGAATGCTTTGCAGTAAGATGTGTAGACAGAGGATGTCCTTGTCTTACATTGCATAGTTATTCCATAGTGAAAAGCACCTATTCTCTTCTGCATGCTCTCTTCAAGCATTTAAGCTCTAATCCTTCTCATAAATTAAGAGACAGTAATCACCTTTTCAAAGGTTTCAAAGTTTCCTGTTCCTATTTGATGTCATTGTGTTTAATTCATCCTTTACACCAGAGTTAAGCCTGGCTTGCTTTTTTTAATGCTGCCTCTATTTAATCTTTTTAACTTATGTGATATGCTGACGTTTGTTTAGAACTCTAAAACACATATAAATAGTAAAATGGAGACATCACTGAGACAAAGAGAACCTCCGTTAGTAAGAAGTGTCAAGCAATCTTTCTGTCTTCTCTAAGGAGATCACATTGGTAAAGAGAAACTGTAAGGATGCAAGGGTTCACTTTGTTTTAGATTGTTTTTTAAAGAAAAAGTGGAACTCAGGGACAGATTTTTGTTGTTTGTTTTTTTTTTTTTGGTATTACATCTCAAATACAAAGCATAAAACTCCATACAGAGATATGACATGATCTAGAACATCTCTGTATTAGATTTCATTAGTAATTTTTTAAGTAAAAATACTATGTTTTCAGAAGTGAAAGGTGCATGATTTATTGACCACACAAGACAAAATCATCCAACAGTTTTAACACTCCAACCCATAACATTAACTAAATTAAAGATATCACTCAAAAATAACTTCTGTTTTCCTGCAGCCTGACAACCCTTAGGAGACGCAGCTGTATCCATTTCTGAGAAGATGATGACAGAAGGTACATTGGCAAGCCACTCAAAGGTCAATCTTGTCAAGTCTCATTGCTGATCAGACTAAGATGCTCATTTGCATAGCAGATAGTAGAATCCAAGTTTGTGATGGGCCCAGCAGGACTTCTCTGGAACCTAGTGTAAGTATAACATTACAGAATGGTGGCAATGGAAAAAAATGATGTATCAGGGTTGGCCTTGACCATGAAGTGAATATCTGCTGATGTGTAGGAACTTCCAATTCAGTCTTCTGATTTAAATGATCCTCTCTACCATACAGAAGTTGTTGTTGGTTGTGCCAGTGGTTGTTTTCTTGTGATCCCTGGGAGGTTGTTATATAGGAACATGCCTGTGTTCCTGAAATTAATTCCTTTCGGCTGACTCAGTGTCCATGTATAAACCTTCAGTCATTTAATAAGACCAAAGGAGCCATTTTGGCATCTATCTAGCATCACTGCAGCTGAGCTTACAGTCAGTCTATGGGTAAGATTTATCATTTCCCATTTCTCATCTGGGCTTCTTCACTGGAATGGCAAAAAAACCTCGATGGACACTGATATTAGGTTGTTAGTAAGCTGAGTGTATTTATCTTAGGCTAACATGACCACAGTTAATAATCATGCTGCAATTGAAACTTGCCTTTGACAATACATCCCTACTAACTACTTGGATTCTGTCTAGTGATTCTCATTATTTTTTTCCGTCTCTTCAGATCAGCCTGAGCAAACTGTAGCAGTATTAAACTAAAATCAGACTGACCTGTCACAGAAACCAAGGCATGAGTTCACTTATTACACCAGAGACCTTCCTGAGCAAGTGAAGAGAATGAGGTGAAAGTTAGTGCTTTGGTGCATGGTGCAGCTCAGTGACTTCTTGTGTCACCCAGGATTTTGGAAGTCAGTTTTGCTTTTGCCTTGCTTTCATCATAATTATCTCCATCAGGACAATATGGGTTTTAGAGGCTTCCAAATCCAAATGTTAACATTATATTCTCCCACCATATGTAAATGAACATGTGAATTGTGGAATATTAAAATTATGTTCTTGGAGTAGTTTAGAGCATATAATACACCCTTCATAATGCTATTTATAAACATGGAGAGAGAAGTGAATGTCGCAGTTAAAACAGCCAGCTGACTATGTGGCTTACAATATTTAAAGCACTTCCCTCATAATGTTTGCATTTGTGGGAATATTTTTTTTTCCTACACTTTGTCATGCACCGATTTTAAATGACTGATCTCTTGCACGATAGGCTGTGTGGCTGTGATACAGCTGGCAGGCAGCCTAAGGCATTCTTTAATTTTTTAAATAAATAAGTTAAAATAACAGTGATTGAAACTGTGGCTATATTAAACTTGATATAAATAACCCAAATTACAGCTACAACTCTGTAACTTGAATTCACCTACAGATTCTGTGTCACTTCATCCGTTATTCTAAAAATGTTTCTAAGGAAAACATAGTAGCTGACTACTCATGATTTTTCTTGGAGGAACAGAAGGGACTTTTTGTCCTTGAAGTCACCTGTTAATTTCTTAAAACTGTAAAGAGCAACAGGACATCATGTTACTCTATATACACACAGACTACCTGAAAATTACCGAGGTTAACTTCAATCCTGAGTTTATTTTTTCCACTACAAGAAGCGCGTGATAGTTCCACTAAATGCTTGCATGAATTCACAGCTGGTGTAAATCAGCAAATTTCCATTGACTCCTTTCTTGATGCAGTGTAACTTTTGGAAGAGCCTGGCATCATTTTCACAATGGCAAACAGCAAGAGATCAGCCGGGATCCTCAGACACAACTAAATCCCTGTAACTTCAGTGGAGCTACACCCTACACACTACACAAAAATTTTGTGTGAATTTATCTTAAACAACTCCAAGTTTTTTTTCCTTTCTCCAGGAATGGCATAACCATGTCATATATGTTAGAGAAAAAAAAGTTTTATAATTGAAATAATAGATGCTACTTAACACAAGTGCCATTGCAAATATGCTGCATAAATCCATGTTCCTCATCCTAGCAGCTGAAGCAATACCAGTTCTCTTGGGAGAAATGGAAGTCTTGGCTAACCCTACTGTGTCCTGCACCTCCCACTCCCACCCTTGGAGTGGGGTGAAAGGATTTAGGGGAGATTTACTGTGGCAACAAGCCCAAGCTAGTAGCTTCCAGAGCTATTTTCCCTTTCTGCAAAAGGAAAGCACACAACCTTTCTTTGTGCACCACTTTGTGGTGTAAAACTCTTGATTAAAGCACTGTATAAATGCAAGAGTTTTGTACCCATGTCACTGGCTGCTTATGCTGATGGTCCATCTGTTTCATCTGCTGCTGTTCATGCTGGTTTGTTAAAGACTTTCCATCATGTGATGTATTTGGGTGCTGTTAGATTTATACCTGAGTTTGTTTCAGGTTGAGATTTCTCATGTTGTTTCAGGGAGTAGGGAGCCAAAATCACACCACACTGATGAGAAGGGAACCTTTCCCATTCAAAAGGGGTTCTTGTGTCTCAGCTGAAGGATTTCACTTATCCTAGCTAAAAACTTTCCCATATAGAGATTGCTGATGTATTTACAGGTGATTGTTACTGATCAGATGCCACTCTCACAGGTGAACAGGATAAAAATAGGTGATAAATTTCCTTTCATTAAAATCAATATGCAAGGAATGGCTTGACTTTGCAACTTTTGAGAAGGAATAATTCCTTTGAGTCCTGTAGTGTCCTTTCCAGCACCAGCTGCCCATTATATACATAAGAAGCTATATATTAAAGGTCCATGGGCTCTATCTTGTAAATCATGTTGATTTCTGTCTCCTAAAACAAGCTTAATACCTGGCTGAAAAATCACCTCTGTTAATAATATTCTTTTTAAAAAACAAATGGGCTTACAAGTATGCTCTCTGGTTTGAGTAGAAATCTATAAAAGTGGTCTGACTGGTTTTACTTTTTTTCCCACAAAAGTTACTTCTTTCCTCTCCTCCATGTTTTCATGCAGTTTTTGGAATCCCTAAAGACTCTGTGTCTAACTGCAATGGGCAAACACAATTTCTTCCTTTAATCCCTGAAGCTCAGCGACAATGTTTTTTCAAGCACCAGGAAGGCAAGGACAGGTGTTGTCATTTTTCTTCAACACAATTAAACTTTTTCGGAGTTATTAATACCTAGAACAGTAGATTTCCATCCTTGCCTTCTGGTTTGTTTCAGAGCTTCCAAAAAGTCCCAAATTATATAAAGTTTCAGGAGGGACTCTTGCCTCTTCCACAAAGGCAGTGCTGAAGAAGTAAGATTGGATTTTTAGCCCAATGGAATGTCAGATGGCTATTTGTTTTTTTTTAAAGTTGTCATGGGTAAAAGAGAGGAAGGGAAGAGAACTAAAGCTCAGCTTCAGATACATCTTCAACCTATTGCATATGAGGCTTTAAAAAGTAGGATTAATGGATCTTGCTGTAAGAATCTCATTAACTTTTGCTCTTGTAAAGCAGAATTAACAGGTGCATTAACAGTGCAGTCACTTTCTTATCTAAGAAGAATAAGTTATAGACTGGGACCTGTAGGTGACTTTATTATACAGTCACCAGCTTCATGAAGTAGAAAGTGCTTTGAATAACCATGATCATTCCATGGAGACATCTCAGTGATCAATCATTAAAACTCCTGGTCGCTTGCCAGTTGCCATAGAAGTTTTTGTCACACAGTATGACTATGGTGCCATGTAACTAAGCAGATGAGGGTTTGTTTTCTATACTATTTGCCTGTTTTGTTGTCTTTGGCAAGCACGTTTCTGTTGACTGCACACCTACAACCTTTAGTAGAACTTGATATGCTAAATCTGTCTCATGTTCATCTAATCTATGCCATGACTAGTACTTGCAAAAACAGTACATGCCAGGAGTGAGTTAATGTTTGCATAAAAGATATAAACTAATCAGAACCAAGCAAGCTCAAGGCTACCAAACTGACTTGGCTTATTCACAGCCTGTTAATGTAAAATACAGACCATGTAATTGTTAAATATGCCAATCCTTCTTTCTAGTTCTCATCCAACTAAATCCAACTTTAAAGGAATTAATTCAATTTTGTCTTAAATGGCGATACTCCTGTTTTAATGAGTGGGTATTCCTAATCTTCCTCTCTCCCTTCTTATCATTTGTACATACTCTTCCATTCTCCTTGAGATGGTAAATGCTGTGTGAAGCATCAGAACAGAAAACACTTGCTGCTGCTCATGCTGTGCTCCAGACTGGTTGTGTGATCTTAGCTGCAAAGCCCTTTTCTGCATCACTTCTGAGAAGTCATTCTCTGTGTCTTGTTGTTGGGGAATTAATACTTAAAGGAGCACAAAGTTGGTTGTACTGAACATGGCAGCCTAAATAATAGTTATAAATTCTATGAACTTCACAATAACATTGGACCCAGTTGGATGTTTGGATGCCTTACAAGTTGCTACATCCAAGATTAGGACATGTTCTTTGGTGCAAACCCACTAGTATAATGGTAGGTACTTATTTAGTTATAGGTACCTAGAGATATTTCCTTTTTGGACTACTGAAGTTAATAGTGATTGCACAACACTAAATCATGTCTTTAATTTGTTGTAAAAAATAAAATGCTTCTCCTTACCTTTTAATAACACGATACCCTGTGCTCTTTCCAAAGTTCTATAAATGGTCTTAAAAAGAAAACCCTGAATCCATGAAATGTGGCAGGTTGAGTTAACATCTGGAAGTACTCTCATGGCTGTCTTCACTTGCTTTCAAGGCAGTGAAAAACTAGCCTGTATGACTTCTTGATATTCATACAAGGAGTGCCTGGTAGCATCATTGCTAGTAAATAAAAAGATTAAATTTTCTACACTAGAGATTGATGCTTTAAATTTGTGTTTGGGCATTTCCTGCATAATGTTAGGAGCTATTTGTTTTTACTTTGTAACCAGAGGAGACACTCTAATGCTCATTAGGTAATCTTTGTTGGATCATCTCTGCTGTATTTATACTGGATAGTACCCTTATTTCATGCTTAGTTCCATTTATTTTGTCTGTTAAAATTAGATATTTCCACTGTATTCAAAAAGCATCCATGTTCTTGGCTTGCAGGCCCAGAATTTGAAGCTAACCATTAGAAACTGTTTCTAAAGCAACTTTTTATATAGTTTACTATTCCCATCTCTTCTGTTCAGGAGCCAGTGTTCACAATGCCTGTGGTACCAGCCTCCTCCATGGAAAACCAAGGGAAAGAACATGGTGACAACTGTGATTTCAAATTTTTTTAAAAAAGCCAAATCAGGTCAGAAAGTAAACATTTAAACATTCCATCTTTTATAAGAAACTACAAATATTTTAAAAACTCTGTGTTTAAAGGGTCCCTTGCATGCTCCCTTCAATAGCGATGGGGATTTTTTGCTTGCTCTGGCCATTTTTAGGATCTTCCCTAATTAACTTTTTTTTTTTTAAAAAAAAAGGAAGAGAGATAAAGAAAAAGAAATGAAGTAGTTCTGGGCATTTTTAACTTTCTATTCCCCTCTTTTGATGTCTGCCATGTACTACCTGGATTTACAGTCTACTATTTCAGAGAGCTGTAGTGAAATACCAGCTACACAGATTAAATAGGACATTGGTGTGACTTGAAGAAATGACTGAAAAAGCAAAGCACTTTCAATTAAATATGTGAAGTAAACAAATAATTGTTTGGATAATATTTGTATAGAAAATGTCCAGAGGTTTACACAGGAGACACTGAAAGATGCTGATTGTGTCCTTTTTAAAGTCAGGTTTTAAATGTCTTTTTTGCACTTTTCTGCTAAACCAATAAATACAGAATAAATGTGAAAAATTCTTTCTCTCCAGGTATTTCAGGGGAAAAAAACATCCCCTGCATTTTAATAGCTGTGCTGCATTCACACAGCACGAAGTCCACAATGTTGGCACTGGCACTGTGGCAGTGACTGGCAGCTTCTAGGAGTTCCTTTTCACGTACATCATTCATATAGATAACAACTCTACTTGTCACAGATAAAAGGTTGATAGAAAACTCTAGCTTTTTCCTAGATCCTTCCAGGACAAATTCAAGAGTGCAGTGTTTAATAATTATGTACTCTTGGAAAAAGTACCAATATTAAACCAGTGAACTAGAGGATATTGTAGCACAGGAAGAAATACCATGGGCATGAAGCAAGTGTCCTGATGGACTTGAACTGTGTGCTGAACCTCCTGCTGAGGCAGGCTGCTGGACACCTCAGAAAAAAGGTGATGACCCTCAGTTGATTTCACAATGGCCATCAGATCCAGCCGATGTTCTCGTGTTAAACCAGTTACCTGAAGATGGCAGTCTCCATATTGCATGGACAATAGCTAAAGTGACAGAGGCTTCCTATTTATCTGTGAAGAGTTACAGCTTTTTATTCCATGTGTTTTCCCTGGAAGACACTACAACAAGCAAGTACAGTGGTGGTATATGCTAACCCTACAGTCAACTGAAGACCTCGCCATACTGTCAGATGCAACAGACTTCACCAGGGTTAAGAGGAATTTCTTCCAGTAACTCCTCACAAAATGGAAGTACTGGTTCAGGATCTCGTGACCTTCACTGTGAACTTCACTCATATGGTTACTGAAAGAAGTTTGTTTGTAGAGATTTTCTTTGTATTTACTATTCCAAACAAAGGAAATTCTTTGTCATTTTCTTTCATTGCAACATTTTCTTGGAAGATTCACTTGTATATTTTTACTTTCTTTTTGTTTGTACGCTCTCTATGAGGCACGGAAGACATTTCCAAACAATGTATGAACCAGGCTTTTCCTTCTCAATGTGACCTGCTGGTCTTTAAAGGGTTCTCATGTATGTGCACTTGGGACTGTACTGCTAAGTTACAAGTCTTTGGGAGCAGCCACAGGTTCAAGGTTTGTGAGTTTTGGGGTGCTCCATTTGATAAAAAAAGGCTTGGGTTATCAGATGATATAGTGATTATTCACATCCTTAGAACTGTCTTTGCTAAAGTCTTCTGAAGACAACTGTTTCAAATTGAAAAATCTTAATAAATGTGATCACTTGAAAATACTGACTTACCAGTATAGTTTTGTCCTTTCCAGACGCAACATGTTATGTTGTCTCAAAAGTGTGTGATTTATAAGTTATCTTGACATGTTCTCATGGCAGTTCTATATTTTTATATTCCAGTGAGGGCTTACAGTGTAAAACTAACAGAAGCTTTCCTAAACATTCTGAAAAAAGCCTGGCAAGGGAGTTCCTAGTGATTGCTCTATTGTTCCTTGAACAGGATGATACAAATACAGCATTTCATAGCTGTGCATGGGATAAGCAGGTGATGATAAAGTTTTTCCTGAGGGTCCCAGCTTGCTGTATGTGTCATACAATGGTATGAAAAGGATTCAGGTCCTTTATCACAGGCAGTCACTGCAGGGTTTTGTAAAGCAGTCCAACTTTGACTTTGGACATAAATGTTCTTCCCAAATTCTCTTTTAAATTAAGAGTTTGGACAGAAATTAGATGAGCTAATCCTTGTAAGTTATAACATACACCGTACCAAGTAGAATGTGACATATTAAAACTTTGGAAACCTATTTAGATCCATGACATTTAACCCAGTTTTAATTTTTTGAAATAAGATTCCTCTTTTTTGAAGTAACAGTCAGTTCAGCTTTTCCATCATCTTGCCTGTGTGTAATGGAATCATCCATCAGCATGACTGATGATTGTCCAGGACTTAATGAAAGAGGTTCTAGCAATGATAAATCCTGATTTGTGAGCAAACAAAAAAAAAATCTAAAGGTTTATGTCTCATGTGAGCATTAGTTTAGGGCTCACTGCACTCTTCTCAACTGCATAGTGTAAATAGGCCTCATTAATATCTTGAAATAATACTAGTGAGAGCAGAACTTAAAGAAAACCTTTTTTCAGAGGTAGAATTCAGTCTGGATTTGTCACAGAAGTAGCAGAACAGCAAGATTTTTAGTCTAGAAAAACTGTTGTTCTTAATCAGTGGCCTAGTGTTATATTTAGGACCTGTGTCATTATGACAGTGTAACAGGGATTTCTGTTCCACTTTATTTCACACTGACCCACTAAAGGTGTTCAGTCAACAAAAGAAATTAGAAGTTATTTGGGAAAAATTGGGTGTCTATCTCCTAATATTTTTATTTTTTTTTTTAAAAAATACCCTTAGGTGGTAAAACAGCAGGGTACCGTATGCTGAAAAGGTGATGAGGAAAAAAGATCCTGGAAGGACCTGGCCCCAAATTGAGAAGAGGAATTTGGGTAAGGGGAATTTGACCGTGCTATTGTTTTGCTATATCTATAAATCTCTTATGTTGATGTAATTGAATGCAAGGGGCTGTGGAGCCTTTCCACAGCTGGTGTCTCTGAAAGGCTTAACTAGAGCTGTTAAACAGGATAACCCAAAAGGCAGGAATATGGGAGAAGGTTCTTTGATGTAATAGTAGCATCTCAACTTTGGTTATTCTTTTTTTAATCTTTTTTTTCTCCTGAAGTCCTACAACATCAAGATGAGATCTCTGAGGAAAGAATGCTGAACAGAGGAGGATGAATGCAAGGGAGTATGACTGCAAGTGTGTGCCAGAGAAACAGAAGAGAGAGCGTGCTGGAATCTATGAGTGGTCAGGAAGATGAGAACACATGATGGACCACAGACACAGCATCCTGGTTTGTGACATTCGGTTCCAGGTACAATGAAACCTCCTGGTTTCCCTGATCTTGCTATCTACCAAGTGAATAAGGTTGAGCAGCTTTTTAAGGTGTGTGTAACAGCATAGTAGTCAGACACAAGTTAAAGCAGTCTCAGCTCACCATCTGATCTAACTTGATGAACAGAGACTCAGTTTCTGTTTAGTCACCAGGCTGTGAACAGGTTTAAGCTCACTCAGATATAATGAATTTATCAAGTAGAATCATCCAAATTAACAGATGTGTAGGTCAAGAGAGGTTCTCCTCCCCCTCTATTCTGCCTTGGTGAGGCCACACCTGGAGTATTGTGTCCGGTTCTGGGCCCCTCAGTTCAAGAAGGACATGGAACTGCTTGAGAGAGTCCAGCGCAGAGCCACTAAGATGATGAAGGGAGTGGAACATCTCCCTTATGAGGAAAGGCTGAGGAAGCTGGGTCTCTTTAGCTTGGGGAAAAGGAGACTGAGGGGTGACCTCATCCATGGTTACAAATATGTAAAGGGTGAGGGTCAGGACGATGGAGCCAAGCTTTTTACAGTGATGACCAATGATAGGACAAGGGGCAATGGATGCAAACTGGAGCATAGGACGTTCCATGTGAATCTCAGGAAGAACTTCTTTCCTGTGAGAGTGCCAGAGCACTGGAACAGGCTGCCCAGAGAGGCTGTGGAGTCTCCTTGGCTGGAGACATTCAAACCCCGCCTGGATGCGTTCCTGTGTGATGGACTCTAGGTGACCCTGCTCTGGCAGGGGGGTTGGACTGGATGATCTTTCGAGGTCCCTTCCAACCCCTAGGACTCTGTGATTCTGTGATTATGTGTGTCCTATTTAATGGAACTGTTAGCAAAACATTATTTACTTGGCATCATTTAGGAATTCCAATATGCCCTATTCTATTGAATTTTTCCTTGCATTGGAAACAGGACCAGCTTACCCCAGCAGTGCACTAGAGAACCCTGACTGGTTCAGAGAGTGACCTTCGAGAGGCTCTAACCACTGCTGCTGAGGCACCATCACAAACTCCCTTGCTATTTCCCACCTGCTGTAAAAGACACTAAAGATAGAGCTGAGACAGCAGTTTACTAGAAAACATAATTACAGGTCCATTTTTCTTCATTAAATTAATGTTAAATATAATCTATTACAGAGGTTCCATTCAAGGAACAGATGGTAAATAGAAGGTGATACAGATTAAACAGTACTGGTAACAGCAGCTACATTTACACAAAGCACAAAGCTAGGAGATGCTAAGTATTCTTTAAAACTATGCTTAAATTATAGAAAACAAAATCCTCTCATAGATTAGTTTTTAAATCTGTTCAGATGTAAGGTATTTCAGTTAAGCCATAGGGTAGACAGCTCCCAAGATCTGTCTATGAAACTTCAAAATCCACTCTATTGAATGTTTTGAAGTTTTTATTGTAATTTCTTTTTTTTACTGAATTATGATATCAAACAAATTAATTGCTTGAGCAGGGAAGCCAAGTGGTTAGATCACAACAATCAAAGCTGAGGTGTCTGGGCTTTTCCAGTGGGAGGAACTGCTGTCTTAGAAATAGTACAGCCAGATTTTGTTTGCCTAAGAAAAAAACCCCAAAGAATTCACCTTCCAAAAGTTAAAGTGCAAACTGCTGTGTGAAGCAACATATTCCCCACACCACAGCTAAACGTCTAAACACAGCCTGCATGAAAATCCTTTCATCTTCATGTTGCTGATCTGTTGAATAGCTGTTTAGTTTCTTATGGTACCCATAGCCCCCACCAGTGTAAGATCAACCCAAACTCAATGCTTGCCACTGGCTGTAGCCAGGCCAGGGAGAGAGAGGGAGACAGGTAGGGTGGGACTGGACCACGATGTCCACAAAATCATCTGCTAGACATTGGATTTACCCAAGTACTATCTGATAACCAAGCTCTCTTAACATCACAAATGCAAGTCAAAGAGCAGCAGTGACTCAAGCAAGGAAAGCTTGTCTTTTCTATTTTTCACTCCCTTGGTCTGCTCCCCTCACTTTCTCTTTACTTTCTCTTTCATCTCCCTGTCTTTCTCTGTGGGTGTTTTGCAAATTTATACAAGTATATTTATACTTAAGCAAAGAAAACCTCTTGCTTTGAAAACTTTAAGTATTCAAATATCTGGGGAAGAAAAGCCAGTGAGTGGATGTTATGCACTGAAACAAAATAAAGCAAGACAAAGAAACTCTAGATTTATTACAAAACTAAAAACCCAGTGCCTGCAAAACGGTTTGCTTTAAGTACAATAATCATTCCTTGAGGCAGACTGTATGACCCCCTTACACATGGGTTACAACTCAATAGTGAAATGCAATTCAGTGTAGCAAGGAGATACAGCTCCAATGTTTAGAACCAGGAGGCTCTGGCTAGAAAATGTGCCTTTCTGTGTCACAGCACAATGTAGCAGTATTACTCTGCAACTTTTCAAACGCACAAGATCATGGAGTTTTCAGTTATATATATATTTTTTAATGATGAGATGCCATGTTCTTAGACGAATATATAGATATTATTTTCCAAAATACTTACACACTTGCTGTCCATTGATTCAGGGAACTCACTGGGGTGAAATCTAATCCATAAGAAAAAATATTAAGCATTTAGCTAGTCTGGCTCTCTGATCCCTGCTGCACAGCACGACCACAGGCGTGCAAGGATGGAGGTACCCACCGTGCTGGAAAGAGAGGGAGGGTGAGCTGCAGTGCTTCCTCCTGGGAGTGCACCTCTGTGGTGCCTGATTGCTGTGTTGCACTGAGTCACTGTGGAGTTTCTGTGAAGTAAGAGTCCAACACTAAATATTTTCCTACCCCCCACCGTTTTTCTTCTCCCCTATACCTTCTCCAGTTTGTGAAAGCCTGACTTGAAATTTCTTATAATCCATTTTTCTTAGCTTTTTTATTATATATATATACATATATAACATTGCACTGTTACAAATAATAAATTCTTTCCCTTATTTAACAGCCTCTAGCACATATAATTTTGGCTAGCAGCTTGAATAAACACGTCCCTTCCCATCAAGGCTGCATAAACATATTGGGTGCTGCCTGATCCAAGACACCTTTACTCTTTCTTAGGCATTTGTACAGGCCACTGCAAGATGCCTTGGAAACTTAGGAGTTTGGAGCATAACTGAAAGTGCTAACTCCAGATATTTAAAGTATAAATGCTTTCTTTCGCAATCCTCTCATGTTCCACTTGGAAAGCGATCTCATCACCATTTATTTTATGTAAGCCCTACTTCAGAATGAAATAGCACTATCATTCTCCTTGTTTATTTTCTCCTGTCTCATCTTTGTTGTCTGTGCTCTTGGAAGGCTGTTTGTCCTCTTTTCCATTTGGCATGGATTCAGTAATATTTTTTTCAGTTGTCTCCATGGCTACAATGCTAAAAAGCCCCAGAGGACTTGGGTACTTGCCTGAAAGACACCAGCAATGTGGAGGCCCTACTTCTCTTTCTTAGAGAGTTAGCAGAAATATATTTTGCTGGGATTTTTTAGGGAAACTACAGGGCCACAGGCACCAGTTTCCTATTCACCTCCTTTGAAAACCCTAACTTATGCATTCATCTTGTGTAGATTTTGCTGTAAGTACTTCTAAAGGTCTAAAAGACAGGTTGTGCTAGAGCTTCACTCATACAATGTGATGCTGCTCACTAGTCCTGCTGTGCTCATGAGCTGTAGGAACAGCCATAGCCAACCTCTTCTTACAACTCTGAGCAGGAATGTGCAGTGTTGCTCTGGGAAATACAGTCTGAAATGGAAGAGCTGTTTAGACATCGAGGTACAGGTTTATTGTTTAAATTACACAAGTATTAACCAAATAAGCAGGCCTGATGTTTTATCCAGTCTAGACTCTTTGTGCCATAGGCGCAGTTGACAAATCTTACTGTAATTTAGTTGATGATTCTTCCTGGATTTCAAATCTGTTTTGAAATTTTCTCATTGCTAGGCTTAAAGCAAAATTTTGGGGGTGGATAATAAGTTTTTGAGATTTTGCTAGTGGTAAAAGAGACCAGACTAACCAGTACCACTCCTGGCTAGGTCATGGGGGTGAAGAACCAAGAATTTGTTGCATAAGTAATTTTTTACAGCAAGTAGAAAAGAAGAAATTATCAATCCAAATAACCAAATGGCTGAGTGCCAAAATCGGGGGCAAAGGACATGAACCTGTTATTTACAGAAGCAATCTAACAATGGGGCAATTGTTATTCCTCTTTGATAATTTCGACTGTTAAACCATTGCAGTTTCATTCCAGAAGCTCCTCTGTTCTCATAGATGTGTGTTACCCCAGTGTCTGCATCTTTTCACAAAGCCTATGCTGGCTTTGTGGGAGATGGGACCCAGGCACTTCTAATACTTCATATGAAGTAAACTAATTGAGGCAATACCTTATAGTCTTATCAATGTATTGAGACCAAAATTAGAATTTTGGGCAAAATTACTTAAGAACTTAGCCAGCAACTTGTTTATATTATTATTAATGGTACCTTTAAAAGAACACACCCAAAATGAGCTTTGCACTGTACACACATGTAGAAAGACAAAGTCCCTGCCCAAATTGCAAACAATTGAAAAGAATTTATTTCCTTGTCTTTTTATTTTTGACAAGGAATGTTTCAAATGGAGACACTGAAGATTTAATTCCACTCTTCAGTATTACTTACAATATCGAGATGTAATTTTCTGTATAATTCCAAACCATATTTAAAAGAGACCTTTCTATGATTTTATGACTGTACAAACCCCTTCCAGCTAAGCACAACTATGTAGAACCGCCGAGCATATTTCTCCAAGTTCTTTTCACTTTGAACTATACTGGTCTCATAAATACGATTTCTACAGGAGGTATTTCTTCCATGGTATTTTATTTTTAATCCACACCTCCTCTCGGAGTGTTGTGCTCATTTTATGTCTTCAGACTTTCCCACATGCAGGGTGCCAGCCGAAAGCAGGAGCAGCATCATGATCAGCTGTATTTGCAGCAGTTGTGTGTTGTTGCACAAGTGAGGAGTAAGAAGCACTGGACGAAGGCTGCACCTTCTGTCCTGCTCCATCCGGGTGAGCTTTGTTGACTCAGATGCACGTGCACGGTGGTTCTGTGGCAGGTCCACAAGTTGATGCAGAAACAAATTGCCTTACCCAGTCAGCTCCCCAGATTAAAACCTGAGACTGGCAGTACATCAAGTACCAGGATTTGTTCCAGGTTTAAGCAAATGCATAATGGCAGGTGTACAATGGAATTTAGGTCAGGTAGTCAAGAAAGATCAACAGCACAGAGCCACAGGCTCTAATTCTAACTAATCAAGAGACCAGCCAGGAATTTAATCCTGGCAATTGAAGTGGCAAACTGGGAATAATTACATGTTTGGAAAAACATCCCCTTGAGCGTTCACAGTCAGCCCAGATCGCTCAAAATGATTGTGATAAAAAGCATAATGAAATAACCTGGTCGGCTGGTAGCAGCCAGAACATCTCTTGCAATAATATATAATCCAGGCTCTGCAGAGAGATTTTTTGGGGAAAGACTAGAGGATAACTGAACAATCAGTTTCTGAGGAAGCGCACTTACTTAGCTATTTGGGAAAGGAGAAATTTTGAAAGAATCTTCTGTAAGAAAAAAGAACAATCATCTGACACATTATATTTAGCAGAGCACTCAGAGATAAATTTCTCAATTTCTATGACTGGTGTCAAATATTTAAAAAGACTTGTTTGGAAAATTGCTGTTTATTTCAGGCGTGCGTTCAGTGAAGCCTTCGCAGGAACACGAAGATGTCTAAAGCACATAAATTCAAGGAAATACCCTCGGGGTTAAGAAGTAGGATGTAATGTAAATTATTCATAGCTGGAAATTAGTAATTAGTCATTCAGTGACACAGGAGACAGGAAGCCTAGACAAAGTGTTCATTAAGAGGTTCTAGGACCTTTTTCAGGCAGGCTGCAAAGTGATAACTAGAGTCATGGGCCAAAGAAAAGCCCACAACACACCCAACTAACAGGAGGTTATCTTGCAGGAACAGATTGTAAGTCAGGGAATCTTATAGCTGTGTGAATAAAGCTGTGGTCTCCATGGACCCAGACAGAGGTTAAATAAAAAATGAGGACATTGCCTATAGGTGAGCTGCCAAACTATCGTTCAATGAACAGGGAGTCATCTGCTCCTTGAATGATGTCCCTCAGCTAATAGAAGTCATCTCAGTCCTAGGGGTCACTCATTTAGGATCATGTGAAGCACACAAATTAGAGCACTGGGGTGCCACTGTTTAATATTGTCCTATTATTCAGTTTAAACACTTGGGGGCAGGGGCCATAGTGACCTAAGAACTTACACAGTGAGTACTGATTACTGAGGGGGGCCCACATGCTCTCCGGGGACTGTAGATATCTGCTCCTGGAAAGGAAACAGAATGAAAGTATTCAACTAAAAATAGGAACTGAAAATGTATGAGATATAATAAATGTGATTTATGGTAATAAATGTAATACAGAGAACTGCAGAAAAAAAACAATTATTTTAAAAATTAATCTTGATTTTTTTTTAACATGCTTAGAGAAGTTTTACAATCTAACTAGCTTGCTACTACTTTTTGGGAACTGCTTCAGTAAAGATTTTGTGTTTTGAAATACAAAAACTAGAAAAATGCAATGGAACTGAAATTCTTTATTTATTTAATTAGGGGGTTGAGTTGTAATTTCTGTTTATTTTGTAGCAAAACGGTCCATAAGGATCCTTCTTAGCATGCTGTGTATAGACTGTCTGCATGTTATACAGAAGAAAATAACAAGTATACAAGGTCAAGGGCAACTACAGTATACAAGGAAACTATTAAACTAGGGCACATATCTAGGTCAAGAAAGGGTTTGAATGGAGTGGAAAAATGAGGGAAAGAATATTACAAGACAAAAATAATTATCGAGTGAATTTTTGGCACGTGGACACTCTCAGGATAGAGTCAGTCAAATAGCTATTTGAACTAAGTTGGCCAGGTTTTGCTATATGAGCAGCATAGCAGTGAGGATCATTTTTACAGGCCAGGAGGAGGAAATGAGAAGATTACATATAAATCAACAGAACTGGAAAAATGTAATAATATAGAATTCTGACAAATACTGTTTTAAAATATATTCACTTATTTAAAAGACCTTACCAAAGCTGCATATAGACTCATAAGCTACCAAGATTTTGAATAAGAGGCTCTGGGGTTTTACTCATAAAAATGTGCTGACATGGTTGGGTCAAATTTTTTTCCATTAAGTTTAGTGGTAGAATCAGAATGTACATCCATGCACGGCTTGAGAAGAAAAATGTCCAATTTATGAAGTCTGGTACCAGCCAGTGAATGAGGTTAAAAAAATGAGAATTTAACATAGGGAAAAGCTCCTGTTTTTCTCCCATAAAAGTGAGTGATCATGCTGTCAGCAGCAAATGTGAGGCTATTCTAGTGGATGCTAGAACTATTGCATTGCATTTGCTATGGCAATGCAAAGTTGTTGACAAAGATATACACATTTCCTTCCTCCTGACTTTATTTTCTTTACTGTGTTCATTTTTGAAATAAAAATGTTGCTTGCAGATAGCAAAAAAAAAATGGAATGAGAGTAAAGAATTAATCGTGGTCAGGCACCTCAACTTAGCCATTTTCTTGTTTTAGTATAAATGGATGTGATCATAAAATGATGATTTGATTTTAGTTACCCTAGAGGCTTATGGATACAAAGAGCTCGAGTGCCGGTTCTGACCCAGTGATTCCCTTTACTTCATGATCTCTTGAAAACATGTCTGAACAACAAGAGCAGACAATCATGTTTCCTCCACCCTGAGACCTACCTGACAAAACACAGGCCTGCTTTGGACCAAAACCTGGGTAGCCACATTAGATCCACCACATTTCCTTGGGTTTATAGTAGTGCATCTACATTGTTTCTAAAGAAGATGTGGTTTATGGCTGGCTAGGTCAGAAGATAGGCCAAACCATGACTGCAGGAGTGTGTGTAGACTCACTTCTAACTCAACTATTGATTGGAGCTATTATTCATGATACCACCAGTTTTACAGCCTTTGGTTTCTTCATAGCCAAAATGTGCTAATTTAAAATTTCTTTTATTCCTTTCGAGGAAGAAGGAACACAACAGCAAGTTCTAAAGCAAGTATGAAAGACTGTACACACTGCTTGAAGGACAGGTATTTATTTAGCTCCTATAGTGCTAGCAATTAAAATAAACTTTCAGCCCAGCTTTAAACCTGGGAGTATAATTATCATATTCAAAGTCCTCGGTACAATGATCAAAATAGCATTTAGCTGTGTAAATAATGGTAATGTGAAGTATAAATGAGCACTGGGGCAGTTAGATTCCCGTATCTCTACAGAACAGCATGAGATCAAGGGGTCAAAACCATTATCTATTTTGGCAACTCATACTTTGTTTAATCCATTTGCTCCTGAATGTAGTTATATTGGTAGTACTCCTTACAATCTGTTATCAGAACTATAATAAAATGTAGATATTATTATCTGAGAATGATCCCTCTATTTGGTCTAATAACCAGAAAGCCCTTACAACACTTGCATTGTAAAAAATAATTTTACAGAACTTTTGTTTTCTCAGTCCTATAAGCACTGTACGTACCAAAATGCTCCATTCCTCTGATGACTGAAACATTCACATAATGGCAATTTAAAGTTCAGTTCCCATAGTCTAATCATATCATGAAGGAGATAGAGAGCTTGGTAAAAAGTTGCTTCAGGATTTTTATGAGTTGATCATATCCATGTAAGCTATTCATATATCTCCCTTTTCCCCCTCACAGAATACTTCACATGGGAAAATTGCTAGATGATCTTCTGTCACCTGTGGCATTTCTTCTCTACGTAACTGGAAATGATCTGAAGAGTGACAAAGGGGCAGTCGTTCTCAGCTCCCACATGGGAAACCATCAAATCGGCTGCATCTCTTCCAGAAGTGAGGCAGCCGACCAAGGTAATGACAAGGTCTATAAAACCATGAATGATGATATTGTAGATGCTAAAGGTTTACACTGGTTTAAGAGGAAATTGGACAAGTTCAGGGAATAGAAATCCACTGAGGGTTATTAAATCATGGAAACCACATCTGAAGCTGTGAGCAGTCAGAAGCTGGGATACTTTGAGTGGGGAAATCATCTGTGCTTGTTCTGTTCTTGCTCTTTGACTATGGATGCTCAGAGAGAGTGGACTGAGGTAGTCAGACCTTTGGTGTTACCATTGCCCTTATATTTTTATGTAACAAAAGCTGTGGAAACTGCCATCTGTTCAAGTCTACATGACTGGTATCACTCCTCTGGGCAGAAAGTGATGTAAAGACCCCTCTTGTGTATTTGATATATCATACCTGAATGGGTATTTGAACAAATGAGTGAATAGGCAAAGCTTTTATTTTTAGTACCCAAATCTAGGATTTTATTGGAACTGTTTTTCAGGCCAAAAGAGACAGAAAATATTTCAGTGAGTTCGTGTGCTTAAATGAAAACATGGTTGAGCTTTGCATATTTTACTGTCTGAAGAATTTGGTATCTCTCCTTTTTCAGTCCCTGAAGAGTTTCAACCATTTGCCTATTCAGAACTAGGACAATGGAAAATGCTGCTTTTGTGGTAACCCAGTTATGTCCTCACCAGTTCTAAATATCCTTGGACAAGTCATGGGAAATGCTTGACTGTTCAGTTGATAAACCAGGGGAGACCTGCATTCTAGGAACTGTACAGGGGTATTTAAAGTAAAGCAGACACAGTTGCATGGTATGAAATGCAAGTTTGCTCCTGCTCTCCCCTTGATCAGTGATATCACCACCTTCAGAGGTACATGTCACTACATCTGTGCAAATGCCCTGACAGGGGTAAGGTGACTGTATAGCCCTAGGGCACCAAGGGTATGGGGAGAAGAGCTGATTTTCACCTCCGACTCACCATCTACTCACATGAACCCAGCTAATAAGGAATTACATTGGAGAAGTATTGTGTTCAATACAAACACAATAGCAGATTAGACAAGATGAAAACTAATCCTTCACTAGGGAGGGAAGCTAATGAATTAAAACGCTATATAAAACCAAAAAAATGTTGACTCCAGGAAAATCCAGTGGGTGGGCCAGCTGCTTACCAGTGCTAAAACTGAGTACAAATATTTAAAAACAGTATCATCTGGAAATTACAGGGCTAGAGATAAAACAAAAACTAAAAAGAGACAATTTGTACCATGATAGCGACAGAGGTGGAGAAGCCTTCATTTTATTGACTGTTCTCCTCAGAGTTATAAAATGCAAATGCTGTGCACACACTTGTCTGCCATCTGCAGGGCCCAGCAGCCTGCAGGCTGGCTGCATGGGCAGTCAAATTTTCACATTATGAATGATAAGCAAGTAATACAGTGGCAGCGGTGGCTCACGATGTGCTCTACCACACAGGTGGTGTTTACAGATAAGCGCCTTCTTGGAATGAACACTTGAGGTCAAAACAATCCAGGGAGTTGTTTGAACAGAGAGGCAAATCATATTAAAATAAATATGAGCTCATTGTAACCCTTGCTGCTTAGGCTGTTGTGTTCATGGCAGACTTCCCAAGCAGCAGTTCCCCTTTGTAGTCACACAATGCACCTGCCACTTTTACAGCTCAAGCTTCACATTGGTGATCTATCTGCATGCCCTCATTGGAATTGCAGGCTGCCTAGTACAAGAAACAAGCATCCAGATTTGCCCTTTAATATCATTTCACTGGATTGCATTAAAGAGGATTAGATTGAAAAAGGTACCTTGTACAAGCAAAAGGCAGGTCATTTTAAAAGAAAGTAAAAAGAAATAAAGCACCATCTCTTTGACAAGGAGCAGCATACATTGAACAGTTCATGTTACTACCAGAATGATAGAAAAATAAGTTGGGCAATCACCAATCATATGAAGTTCAACAAGGGCATGTGCCAAATTCTGCACCTGGGACGGGGCAACCCTGGTGGTGTGGACAGACTGGGGAGCAAGTGGCTGGAGAGTAGCATGACTGAAAGGGACCTGGGGGTCCTGGTTGATGGCAAGCTGAATATGAGCCAACAGTGTGTCCTGGTAGCCAGGAGGGCCAACCATGTCCTGGGGTGCATCAAGCACAGCGTGGCCAGCCAGTCAAGGGAGATGATTGTCCCACTCTACTCCGCACTGATGCAGCCTCGCCTTGAGTGCTGTGTGCAGTTTTGGGCTCTGCAATTCAAAGAGGACATCAAACAGCTGGAGCACGTCCACCACAGGGATGGTAAAGGGCCTAGAAGGGATGACCTAGGAGGAGCGGCTGAGGTCACTTGGATTATTCAGCCTGGAGAAGAGAAGGCTGAGGGGTGACCTCATTGCAGTCTATGGCTTCCTTACGAGGGGAAGAGAAGGAGCAGGGACCGACCTCTTCACTCCTGTGACCAGTGACAGGACTCGGGGTAACAGCAGGAAGCTGAATCAGGGGAGGTTTAGGTTAGATATCAGGAAAAGGTTTCTTACCCACAGGGTGATAGAGCACTGGCACAGCTCCCCAGGGAGCCTGAGTTCAAGAAGCATCTGGATGACACGCTCAGGCACATGGTGTGACTCCTGGGGTGTCCTGCACAGGGACAGGAGTTGAACTTGATGATCCTGCAGGGTCCCTTCCAACTCATCATGTTCTATGATTCCATCAAGTTTCATATTCAACCTTGGCTTTCAGACACAGTTGTGTTCAGAGATGAGCTGTTCACTAAGACTTAAAGTAGACATAGACCACAAAGACGAATTAAGATGCACCAAGGTTGGTGAGATCAACTCTGCAATGTTATAACTCAATTTAAGTACGTGAACAATCTGTAGTGTTGAAACAAGTCATAGCCACTACAGAGCTGCCTGTGTGAAAGGTCTTTGTCTCTGAATGTGTGTTTTAATGCTGGTTTAGAAGAGTAATATGCAGTGGTACCAGGGGCTGGGCCTGGGTCCATTAATGATGACCAGAACCTAGTCCTTCTAATACCAGATTAATTTGTGAAACTATTTACTTCTGTTTGGTTCTGTGCAGGGCTACAATAAGCAATAACTTGTTCTATTAGTTCCAGTGCAGGCAGAAGACATCCCTGGCTCTTACATCTTCTAAAATGCATGCATCTTCCCAGTTAATTATTTAATTTTATTGTGGGTTTTGATGTCTTAACCAAACTCAGCCCTATAGTTCTGCTTCTGCCTACAAGCTGTGTTTACAAAGCTCTCTGAGCAAAGAAGCCTTGTAGAAAAGACTTATTTGGGAAAACTACTTCTTGTTTTCTGAATCTGACAGAAAAATGACAAGTGAAAACCTGAGCATTTGTACTAGAAGAGATTGTTACTCTGTTTGCTGTAATTGAGCTCAAAGACCTGAATCAGCAAAACAGAGGTCAGTAAGGAAATAATAGCTTATCTGCCTAAACTACGGTGGCAAGACTATGCTGAATATTTTAAAATGCTTATAAAAATAAGTACATGGGAAAGATATATAGAAAATTATAAGGAAGACATTTAGTTCATCTTGTTACAGAATAAAAAGTAGAATTGTGTGTAACTGATGCTCACTTTTGGTAAACACATTCAATGGCTCAATATCGAGGAACCTTGACTAATTTTCTGTTTGGAAGCAGCAGAGATAAGAAAAATGCATGGCCAGCTCTTTTAGTGATGTTAGATCCTTAAAGCTGCTTTTTAACACAGATGGTACTGAGCTCTCACATTTCTTTCTATTAATATCTATCATTCATAAGGAATTATATTTCCCAGGGTACTTACCTACTTCTCATGTATACACACATTTACATATACATATACATATGTAAAAAAACCCCAGCATTTATGTATATAAAAAAAGACCATTTATGACTCCTTTAGTAGTTTTCCTGGGGACTGCATGCCACACTTCAGGACAGAGCGTGTAGTGCACTGCCTAAGGGATTTAATTCAACTTGCATGGCAATTTACTGCGAAATTATGATTTTTCAGTGTTGAGTGGCTGTTCCTGGAAGGAAATGAGTTTTATGAATGCTAATGCTATGACTGGAGCCCACCACACAGCTCTTTTCCCTCCTCTGCAGAAGAAGGTTCACCAGCTTCGTGCCAGCATCGCACGTCTCATTCCCCTCTCTGCTCCACAGGTTTTGGAGAAAGTTCCAGTGCCTGTGTAGGATTAACCTTGGAAGCAGCAACATATGGAGCCTTCTAAGACAGAAATTGTCCCCCTCCACCCTAAATACATCAGCACAGCAGGGTCTTTGCTGCTCCCAGCGGGTTTCTGCCCAGGGAGGTGGTGGAGTCACCGTCCCTGGGGGTGTTCAAAAAACGGGTTGATGAGGCACTTGAGGCCATGGTCTGATGGTCTAATGGTTAGGGATATGATGGGATAAAGGTTGGACTTGATGATGGAGGTTCAGTTTGGTGATCCCTTTTTTTTTCCTTACAAGTGGTTTTGCAAACTAGTAGGCCAGATTAATCTGTAGTGTAAATACTATGACTGATGCACTAGTGTGGGAAGATCAGAAATTTTAGAAGTATCTCTGGTTCTGACCTGAAAAATTCTGGACTGCTGTATAAAAACTGTATGTTTTCTTTGTCTGATACTGATTTTAATTACAGCTAATTAGTATTAGACTGTTTACATACCCCATCTGTCTAAGGACAAGAGATTGATGATATCTGGTAGATGATACATATTCCAGCTGTTGGAATGGTGCAGTGTTTGAAAGTTAATTAAAAAAGAAAGAGAATGGAAGTAACAAAATACTTAGTTTTAAATGCTGTTAAAATGTCACAGTCATTAAATTCAAGCTGAACTGATCTAAGCCACAATTTTATCATGTTCCTTTTCACCATATGTATGAAAACCTTAGAACACAAATCTTATCCTTTTATTGTTAAATGACACTTTTTGAACCAGCCGTGACTACATAGTGGTTTAACTTTGAATTGCCACGCTTATTTGTTCAGTTAAGAGTACTGAGTAAACTTTAAGCCCCAGATAATTGACCACATCAAATTATATAGCCATGAAAATGGGACTTACAATGGAAACGGCAGCTGACGCTCAACCAAAATAGGCATGTGAGAGTAACAATTATGTACCTGATTTTTAATTCTTCAGATGATTCATATAGGCAGGAGTTGCCTGCGCTGTAATTTTGAAGAAGGTAAAGGTCAAATATCTTATTTACAAAACCATGTTCCTCGGTTATTGCATATGTATCTCAATTCAGGTTTAATAAACCTGAAAATATTTTAGGGTTGGTTGAATTAAAGTGAATTTCATATTAAAACATGCTAAAACACACCTACAGAATAAATAACAAGCCCCTGAAGGAAATTTAAACATGAAGTGATTAATATCCTAAGCTGATGAATAATACGGTTTTATAAGCAACATGCTTATGAATCAGGCACCTATGCTTGCAATCAGTCCATGTGGGTGGGCCTCGCAGCTGGAAAACACTTAGCTGACGTCTCTTGGTCTCTGTGTGGGTGTAAAGGTCCATACACACCCACATATGGATGTGACTGCAGAACAGGGACTAACCTTTTAGCCCTCCTTAGTCATTCACATCCTAGCTGGAATATGCCAAAGAAGGTCAAATATCATTGACCTCAGTGTTTGTGAGGAGTATCTGCCAAGTACAAGACAAATCTATAAACAATAAACATGACTTTACTCATATTCTTGGTTACTTCATTAGCAGAACCAAGTAGTAACTATGACTTGCAACTGTTTTCTTATTATGAACAAATCTTATTTACCAAGTATTTGATTTGTCACTTCTTTCAGTTACACATTTCAGTAAGGAATACTGGGAAAGGTCAAAACAAGGATCTTGGAGGATGAGCCCTTGTCCTTAAAAGCAATCCCTACTGGAAGAAAATATGATGATTGAGAGGTCAGTGGTGCTAGGGTAAGCATGAGATAAGCCACAAGCTATTTGAAGTAGCGTTTCCTTTGATCTGCCAGGCCTTTCCATACATAAGGAAATGCAGTGGGGTGCTAAAGGCTTTGCTAATCTTCCTAATGGTATGCTGAGGATGCTTAAGGTTGAGGTTAAAGAGGCCTTTCAGTGCAGCTTGACTTTTGTGAACTTTTGAAATAGAAAACTGACCTTCCTCTCAAAGATACTTGCAAAGTATCTGCTCACATTAGCAAATGTGTGGGCAACTGTATGTATGAGCTTGGGCCAAAAAAGTCGTGTTAAAAAGAAAACTTTTAGATCAGCTCTGTTGTTCACAGTCCTGCCCAGGGCACTGATATTGTAGGATCCCCACAGGGCTTTATGAACAAAGTCTATTAAGAACAAGCCTTGAGGGAAGCAGGAAATCAAAGAGCTGAGTTGGTAAAAATCTTTGACAAGAATTATTGTAGAGGATGACCAGAGGGCTACCTGATTTATCCAGATTCTGGAGCGACTTCAGTATGTCCTGCATCAGCTCTCCCTGTCTCTTTACTTCTGCCAGAAGCTGGCCCTCATTTGAGTTCTGAACCTCATCCAAGTCCATATCTTCTGGCAAGGGTGTATTTTCAGGGGCACTTGCAAGTCCGGCATTGCCGGGTGCCCATTCATCTTCTGGCATCAAGGGTGCTGATGGAACAACAGCTCCCTTTCCTCCCCATAACTCTTTCTCCTCAGCTGGGAAGGCAGACAGGTTTTTCTTTGCCTCCACCTGAACAGGTGGTGACTTATAAGGAGGAGGTGGTTCGGCTACCTCTTGGGGGACTGTTTGATTTAGCTCATCCATTTCTGAGCTAACTTTTTTAAGCATTTTCATGCACTGCTTCCAGGTCTGAGCCTGCCTGAAAGCAGCTTCACTTCCATCCCCTACCGACTCCCACAACTCACTCCCAAGCCGATGCCATACTGAAAGTGAGATTACTCCCTTGGGGACCTTAAAGAATCCTTTCTCCTGTCCCCAGGTGAGCAGCTCTTCTACTTCCTGCTGCTCAATCTCCGTCTCAGTTATTTTTGCTATTAGCATCAGGCATTCAACTAGGGGTTTTTCCATTGCCGATGCTGCATTCTCCATTGGGTTTTCAACGGCAGACACCATGTTTCCCATGCTGTTGTTTAGTATGGTCTTTATAATCCCTTTTTCAAACAGCCCTGTCTTTTACAAACAGCCTAACGCCTTTCTCAAGGTTTTGCCAACGACAGTTTTCCCTCGCCTTTTGTTATGATCCCGAATGCTCCTTACCGAATCACGTCGGGGTCACCAGATGTTGGGGATCCAGGCAAGGCGATGTGTCCGGGATCCAGGCAAAGCTAGATGATGTATTCCCAAGATGGCAGCAAGCTGCCCCGGAACGCTGGGTGCGCAGAGAGCGCAGAGCCAGCCTCCTTTCCCAGCACTCGATGTTCTTGCTGGTATCGTAGGTTGAGTAGTTTCTCAAACTTCAACTCACAGAGCACATCCTGCTCCTTCCCCCAGTGCTCAGGCACTGAAAGCACTCTGTTGCCTCCAGCCCTGCCTTTTATGGTCCACCCCCCTTGTTAGGCCATTAGCTTTATTATTACCAAACAATTAGCACCTGGGTATGATGACCAGGAGGGCTGCTCTGTCAATCAACTATCAGGTAGCCCTCTGGTCATCCTCTACAATTATTAGACAGGTTGGTGGGTGTAGGACAAATGTTCTTGGGAAGACTCAAGCTCCTCATTCTAACATCTAATTTTTAGGCCAACCTTTGCCATTACCATGGCACAGCCAGAGTCAGGCATGAAAGCAGAATCAGCCTGCAAGCAAACTCAGGAGGAATTAGTCATAAAAGTTCAAGAATCATCCAGAGGGACGGAAAAAAATAAAGGGAGAGACATATGTAATCCATATTGTCACCACAGAGATCTGAGGCAATTGACTTTGTCTGGTGTTCAGTGCTCTGTCTTGAACATGCCCTAAGGCCTGAACAGAGCAAAAGGGCATGTCTGTATCCTTCAACCCACTTGAGGTTCAAAAACTGACTTCTACCAATCTAATACTGTAAGGTGACTGGTTAGTTAGATGTGCTCAGACTGTGCCCATTACATATAAACATCACACTTAGTTTGGCAGTCATGACAACCTTCTTGCCAAAAAGAAGAGGTCATCATTTGCATTGCCACACAGGCAAGGCCCTTCAGCTAGCAGCCCACTGAGAAGACGTAGCTCCCAAAGGATAACTAAAGGTCCTACAAAGTGTCATAGACTCTCCCACATACAACATGATGCTGTTATTACATGAGCACAGATGAGACCTGGGTCAACAGTTGCCTGTAATGTGCAGTTGTGTGATACTTTCTTGCCAGGATGACATCAGATGGTCAGAGTACTTACAGAGTGGGGACACAACAGGGTAGAACCAGGGCATGGGTCTCATTGTGAATGAGACACCAAAACCAAAGAGGCAAAATGATCCAGGTGGTTGGTAGGAACCACTCAGACATGGGGACTGAGGGCTGGAAAGCAGCATCATACAGCAAGAGATCTGGGGTCAGTTGCTCTGCAGACGGCTGAAGCCAGAATAAACCTTTTTTCACCCAAGCTGGCTGGGGCCGTTCACTCACTTCCAACTTTTTTCCAAGCGCGATTCTATAATCAAACAATTAAAAAGCCCAATATGGGGCTTATGGCTCCAATACTTGGCCAAGAAATAGAAATGCACCTTCCTCTGTTGGCAACTACTGCAACCTACTTGCTAGTCTATGCTGTATGGGAGAGCCAACCTCCCTCTGAGGATTAATATCCTTACACGCAGGCTAAAGCATAATTTTCAAATAATCTCGGTTGCCCAAGGAGTATTTCATTGTTCCATGCAAAGTGAAATACCTTTACCATGAGAAATTCTCTACCTCAGAAAACCATACATTTTAGCGGTTAGGGTTGGAGCACATCTGTGGGAGGTAAGGGTTGAGTCATCTCAACCAAAGGAAAAAATATTCCTAGAGTTTTACATTATAGGTAAGAACTTTAATCAGTGGTCTACAGGCAATGCCTTAAGTACACGTCTTGAAGCACTGCTTTGGAATTTAGGTGTCCTGGGTTTGTTATTGTTATTATTTGGTTTTGTCTTATTTATGTACTTGAGTCACTACATTCCTGAGGAAAGAGCCAGCATTTTCACTCGAAATGACAGTGTGACCTTCAGTTGCTCTCAACTGGCTTATTTTTATACCTGACTGTATATGAAAGGGAGCATTTTTTTTCTCCTGCAAAAATGGGTAAGTTTTGAGTGAATCTATCTGGGACTGACAGGCAGAGAATCCTGTGAAGCCAAATATGGCTTAAGGCTGAGATAGGTACCCGCCTTCTCAGTGACATTCAGGCTCAGTTTCTGTGCAGAAGCAGGGATGTAGGTGCTTTGAAAACTTCACTGGCAGAAACCAAATACCTACAAAAATTAGACAACTGAGAATCTTACTTGGGTTTTGAGGGTCCAGACTTTAGATATATATAAATCAGTAAGTCCCTGCTGTGAATTTGGTAAATGCACCTATATGAAAGCTGACAGATCTGCATTCAGAGTTTATTCCACCAACATTTTGAGTATATGCTATTCAAAATATGTACTTGGGAATTTTAGCAAAAGTAGAAAAAAAACGTTCACCATTCTTGCACACTGCTTAGGGAAGCTCTTCCTAATGAACAAGCCTTTTTCTGTAGTCAGTAAAATGTCATCTCCTAAAACCGTGGTGTGAGCTGGTAAAGGGTGAATATCCTTCACTTTTTAGGCATTAGGGCTGGTGGTTTTGCCTTTTGGAGGTACAGTCTACTGGATAGAATGGAGAAGAGGAAGTTCAGAAAAAGCCCCAAAAGTGTTAGAAAAAAGACATGAAAGACCAGTTTCTATTCTGGGCACACACTTTTGGCCTCACACTGAGCTGGTTTCTAAGGGCTAGCTCCATGTAAACAGTCACAGAGGGCAGCTAAGTCAAAAGGTGAGATCATGGAAACCACTAATCGTTTATTGCCTCACCTCAGAGACCTCTCAGCTACAATCGGCTGTCACTTTTGGCTTTAAAGTTTCCCCTGGTTTTGAGCCCTTTTGCAAACCCAAAATTGCCTCAGCCCTCACCCTGCCAAGCAGCCTGGCACGTCATCTGCTTCTCTGCGTCCCCAAGGTAAGTGTTCCTCACCTCATCCCATGGGGTCTCCAGGAGGGAAACTTTCCCAGATTATGTCTAACACACTCTGATGCAACAGTCTGCTTGCAAAAAAAGCAAGGTGGTCACCACTCTCTTTTAAAAATTTATCAGAAAAAAAATGTCAGATTGTTATTTAATGCTTAACACTAAAGGTTTAACATCAAGGAGACTTAGGTGCATAAATACCTGGAGGATCATAATCCAGAGTGAACCCTACCCACAAACACAAGTTGTTTGGAAGGTCAGAAAATCCCTTTTAATTTCTGAGTCCAGCCAGTCAGTGCTTCTCTTTGTCACACTTGGATAGGACCCAAGAAGATCTTTTCCAAGCTCTAACACTTCACATCACTGTTAAACGCTACTGCAAGATCTGCAATGGTGCTCAGAACCTAGCAGCTCACTTTGTCTTGGGAGTGAAGTATCTATAAAAACGGATCCCAAGCATTTCAGTTCACATATTTTTGTGCATTGAATTGATGCATGTTGAAAAACAAAACAAGACCTTCCACAGGTAAGTTTTACACTTGTAAAATATAAAAATGAAAGGTTATTAACACTTGCACTTCCTGGTCATTATTCTCTGAGGCACCTTTTATGGACCACAACATTTCAAAACAAGAAATGCCCCCTATTTCTCATTTACTTAAACCAAAATTCAGTCTCAGGAGTACATCTTTGTGTTGTGTAGGTCAAAAACTAAGCCAGGAATATGGTCATAACTGGGGGTCCACAGGCACACCTAAAACATTACCCTGCAAATTCTCTGAACTCTAGATCACTGTTTTCCTCATAACAGTTTCTGATACCAAGTGTCCAATAGTCAACATCATCACTTTTTCTGGCTCCCACTTCCTCTGATGAGCACGTGGAGGACCATATTGTCCATATGCCTGGTTCTCAGAGACAGCAGTTCACCACCACCCAGAAATGTTTGGAAATGTTTATTTGTGTGGATGTGTATGAACACAGAGATAAGTGTGTGTGTGCATGTTTATATATTTAACTACACAGGAGTAAACTTTCTGGATGGAAGTTGATAAGGGTCAGATGAAAGTAAGCAATGAAATGACTGCTAAAATAATAAAAAGTCCTTTCTGTGTCCTCACAAAACAGTGCCTCACTGACACTGTTAAATGTCAATGTTAAAACATGTGACCAGGGCATGGATATATAGAGAATTACACTAGATACTGTAACTATTGGATAGAAAAAAGTAAGAATAAAAATTAGGCCAAATCTTGATGCTATTTACATGAAGAAAAACATTTAGCTGAATTTAAAGGGGTGCAGTTTTCATCCAGAGAGAAAGCAACACAGAAAGAAGCAGAGCTGAAACAACACACAGGGTATGTGCATTATCATAATATAACACGTAAGGCATAATAGCCATGGGATACACAGGCAGAAAATTGAACAAAGCAGAAAAATTCAGAGAGTCTTAAACTTATGAGGATATTGTGTGGTCAGATAGGGGAATGGAGTGCCAGGCAGCTGTTGGCACCTAACACCAGATGAGGATCTGAATCACCCTGGGCCAGTCACGAGCTCTTTGTATTTCATGGAAACCAAAACGAGCCAGGCAGAACCTCACTGGAAACCAACACTGCGTCTAAGAAATGTTTTCCAAGCCAGGTCATGAACATAAAGATTCCTCTGGAAAGTACCTAACAGCACTTTTACTATGAAGACATAGCTTCAAAAGCCTCCAAAGAAAGAGAGTTTCTGCAAAAGTAGTCCAAAGATACAGTAGGCAGTTTGGGGCAGGCCCCCAAAAACTCCCTACCCCCCCAGTAATCTTAAGCTCCCAAATTCCCACAAGACAAACTCCTTATTGAGGCTTAAAATAAAATGGCTATTTTCTGAGCTTCTTTGTATTTTATTAAGTCCTGAACTACAGTGGAGGCCAGAAGAGGAAAGAAAATCCTGTGAGTGAACATTTAGTTCTATGTAAGTCAATGGCCAATTTTGGATCAAGTTCTGTGGGGCAAGATTTCTTCCTGTACTTTTAGATGTATAAAAATACATTGCACAAATGAAATTAGAAATTACTTCATTGAGTTCTGGTAATAATAATAGTAATCTGATACAAGTTTGAGAAGAATCAGATTTGAATGATTCATAGCTTCAAGCAATATTGATCTTCTACATTAGCAGTTGACCACTTATCAGGTTCTGTTGCTTAATTCTTCACGTATTTATGGTAGCTACACTGGCTGTTTTCATGTGCTGTGTGTTTTTTATGCTCATAAGTAGCACAGACTTACAGTTTATTTACACTGGGAAATTTTGGGGAGTGTGTAAATCGAAGCTGTGTGTTGTGGAATGACTGTTGTGCCGCTGCATTGAGTACTGTCACAGGTTTGGCCAATAACTGGGTAACGGATGTTCTCTGTTATCCCCCCACCAGCCTCCCAGGGGGAGATAACAGGGAAATAAGGGAGAGAGGCTTTGAGGGTGGGAAACAGCTAGAACAGTGGTAATGGAACAGAAAATAACAATAATAATAGTAAATAATATACAAACATATAAATATATCCAGATATATAAATGAAAATGCAAATATGAAGCCCATACCTCCTGGATGGTAATTATGTCCTAAACTGGACATAAATAAAAAGCTTCCACCTCTCCACTCCATCCATCTGCTTGTTTGTGAGTCACTGCTGCTCTGTAGCACTGGGTCAGTAGAGCAGAGAAAAGGGATGAGAGCTCCTAGCCAAACAGCTGTTGCACAGAAGACCAGCTGCAGAGCTGGGCTGGTGAGCAGTGGTGGACACCAGAGGTCGCCTTCTCATAGGAAGGCCACCACTGGGAGACTCTTCCTGAGGCCAAAGGTTGCTCTGCCCAAGGACAAAAAGGAGGAGCCACTGATAGGTGTAGAAAACATGACAAAAGGGCTGTAGCTATGAAGGAAAATGGCACTTTCCATAGGAGTAGATGATAGAAAAAGAAATAAATGTGAAAAAGCCCTTGAAACAGTGAAAGACGCTGATGGAAATTGATGGAAAAGGGGAGGTCGTGTGCACATGGCAGTTGACAGGTGAAAGCTGAGTTCCTTTTGGGTTTCTGTTTAGTAACAGCTGTGGCAGGAACTTCCAGTTGGGTAAAAAAACCCACAGAAACCACACCAGGAGCATTGGGAGGTGTAGGCAGGACAGTGTCTGTCACAGGAACAAATATATAAATGATATGCTCTGAAAGGGCAGGCGTTGACATACACAGCAAAAAAATGTAAAACAGTTCTTTGATTTGAGCCACCGACAGCTTGACAGGCTTCAAAGCTGTTCGATATAAGGGGTCTCCTAAGTGAAAACAAGTTTAGTTTGTGGTGTCTTAGCCAAGGTGTGCTCCAGGCAGGGGAGCCAAGGGGTCCTTCCACCCAAGCCAGTGGCTGCAGAGGCAGGTTGGAACTTTTGATTTGCTGGCTGAATCAGGTGGCTATGTGCTGGTACTGCATGGGTATGGCTCACAGCAGCAAGGACAATACTGGAAAAAAATGAGAATAAACCAACTAAAACACAACCTCCTTCCAAACAGGGAGAGTAAGAAGAACATGGTCAGCCTTCTGGCCCTTTTCCTCACCGCTCTAGCTGAAAGCAGGGTGACCAAAGGTAAGAACAAAACTGAACCGGGAGTACTGGTGGCTGAAAGCCAGCTGCATGGCCTAATTCTTCAGCTATACCCATGATCAGCATTGTCTACTGCAGTGCTGCTTTAAAGCTCAGTTGTAAAAACAGTAGAAGCGTTAGTAGTGTCTAGCACCAGGGGAAACAGCAATCCGGTTTTAATTGCCTGGGGTGGTGTACAGTTATATTTAAACATCGTAAGGACTCTCTGGCTGGGTGTTTCCCACCACTGTTACACTTCTGCAGTCTCCAGCTCCAGGGCTACAATCATCTAGTTCATATTTCTTCTTGTCAGACGTTTGCACCCTGGCATCACATGCCAGAAAGGGACAGGCGTAAATACAGAGATGGAAATTTCCCAAACACATTTGTCATAAGGTTAAATAAATGGAGAGAAGCTTGAGCCAGCTAATAATTAATAGCAGATTTTTAAAGTAGGAAAACTCATTTGTTAGAATTCATTGTTACAGAATGTGATCACATTCTGCTGAATTTATGAGAGAGATCCTCAAAACTCTGCTTATTTTTTGGTGCCAGATGACTCAATCTTGTTATCCTTAGCAATAATTTGTGATATAATGAAGAATTTGGTATGATTTCCACAAAAGAGTTTATTTCTTCATTGTAAATAAACACTGTTCAGTTTGTGCCATTAAGTCTTGAAAGCTGAAGCAAGAAATATGTGTTTTAAGATGCAGTTCAAAAGCTACTGACGATCAGAAATGATAAATAGCGTGACAATCTTTCTGGGAAGGATGTAAGTCTTCATGCTTCCAGGACATAAGATAACCTCTAATTAATGGGGGCTAGTAAGAATTTTTTCCTCTCAGCAAGTTATTTCATAATTGCCTTCTGTAAAGCTTCCTGTACTTTTCTCTGAAGCAGCTGGAATGTTTCTGCAGGAACAGTATATGATAAAATCAATAAAGCCCCGATCCAGTCCTATATCTTTTTGAATGCTTTTTTTTTTTTAATGGAAACTTTTCACCCACCCAAGACTCAGGTTCAGCTTGCTTTCTTTACAAGCTAAAAAATTGCTAAATCCTACAGCAGAAGGAATTATTTTCTTTCTTTAGTGATGTCTTCACTTGTGACAGGAAAAACAAAAGCCAAATCCTTCCACTCATGTGTTGGCATGTAGGAAGGAAGGTAAAAAATCACTTTTTCAATGACTTTGTCTTGAAAAGCAGTTACTTGTCTTGTTAATACATGTGTCTAGTATCCTTCTAACAGGGTGAACTAAAAGCTTGTGTCTTGTGAGGGTGGCTGAGTAAAAGAAATCTAACCCCAACCTTCATCTGAGGTTTGGAGCTGTATTTAGTAAGCTTTCCCCTTTGCCCTTGCCCTCAACTCTGTTGCTCATCATTTTCCCCTAATAATTCTGCTTGTCTTCATGAAAACTACTTTTGGACCTAAATCTCATTTTTGCTATACAATAGGTAGGCCTCCAAAATAACTCAGTGATTGCAGTCACAGTGTTCAAAGGTAAGTGGAGAAAATCTCCCCCTGGAAGTGTCTTTGCCCTTTTATCTGTTATAGAAAGAAGCTAAGGGATTGGCATAGACCTAGATTGGCTTCCTCAACTTCAAGCTAATTGAAAGTCAGTGCAATTAATCACATCTTCTGTATCTACTGTCTCATTGCAAAGCAGATTTTTGATATCTATCTTAGTAGTCTAAGATAATAACATACATCCACTTTTTGAAATATGTAAAGTAGGCTGGGAAAGGGAACATTTCTAATGACTGATAAAAATATGGATCATAGAATCACAGAATCATAGAATCATTATGGTAGGAGAGGACCTCACCTTGTTTAGGAAGATGGTCCCTTGCTGGAGTTCAGGCTCTGACCCAAATAAAGGCAGACTTCACTGGACATGAATGAGACTTTTGTTGTTTCTCGAGGCAATCCAGCAGTGGGACACTTTGCTGAGGTATATTTGCACTTTCCTCCCTTTTCTTCTTCTATCAATGTCAAAGCATGAAATGAATTGTATTTTATTTTTTTCTCGTTTGGGCATGCACCTGGAAAAAAGAATCTATTATGCTTCAGATCCCTATGACTTCTAGAGCTTGCGGTGATCATCAATTACTATGTGTGAATAAAGCTTTCAAACCTTATTCTAACCATTACAACACTAATTATAGTTTCCTTAAGTAAAGTGCTCCTAAACTATAATTACTCATAAGATTATATGTTGGCAGTTATACAAGAAATTGGATTACAAGTTTCTAACAGGGGGCTGAGCTCACCCCACCGTCCCAGTCAATCCGATCTGTTTAGAAGAAAAAACACAGTTAGCACTGAAAAAGCAGCTGTGCAAT
>VZRW01007784.1:42831-114979 GCA_013398125.1 Aegotheles bennettii | reverse complement strand
AGCCGCTGTGCAATCCCCCCCTCCCCCCCCCGGCCCCAATATCTGCAGAAAACTCATATTCAGTATGCACAGTGTTGCTCTCAATTCTCAGCTAACGTAAACAGATGTTGATCTGCTGAATATTGATTTCCATCGGTCCAGGTTTTGGTTCCTAACACAGAGTTCTCATTCCTTGGTATTTAATGTGAGGTACACTGTTAACTACCACTGAAAAGGAAAACTACTGTAATGTATTTTTATTTTTTTTTTTAAAGCATACACAAGGAATTTGGGAGGATAGTTCTAATAAAAAAAACCACTATTGTCTATCCGTTATGAACGTTCAGTGTTCTATTTGTATGCATGGAATACACATAGTTCAGGGCTGCATCTCAGCTTGCCAGAAACAAACGTGCATTGGAGAGAAGATGATGTCTCAGCTCTGCAGTGTGCACCCCTGTATTAATTTCCTGTGCCTGGTAGTCAACAATGCTGACACTTAACAGGAGAAAGTGATCCCTGGTGTAAATCCGGTGACCCCTGTGGAATCACCCCCTGACAACTCTCATCTACTGAGTAGCAAGAGATAAATTAAACAGGACTGGAAATTTGGAACCAGTTCAGACTTTGGAATATATGGAGGATTGGGGCTAGAGCAGACATTTTCTTATCATCCCCTGTAAATCCACACTCCCTTCCTGTGCACGATCAGGTAGTTTCTTATAATATGAAATACATGAGCAGCATAAAACCTCTTATTCCTGCTTGTGTGAGTATGATTTTATGTGACACAAGCCATTGCTCTTTGAATTGAATTTTGTTACTAGCCTCTAGAAACTGGTGGTTAGGCTGCATGACATTGACTTCCAGCTGAAACAATTTATTCCCCAGTTTCTTTAACAGACAACATTTCAAGCAATTAAGAGAATTAATAATGTATTTTCATACTGTCAAAAAATATATCTGTGAAGAGCTTTAAAAAAACATAGTGTAAGATTCTAAAATTCACTTTTCTTCTCCCTAAATATTAGGTGGGAAAATTATCAGAGAATTCCATTAAATGTTTTAAGCTCCCCCACCCACCTATATAAATCAGCTAACAGAAGTACAAATGCATTTAAAGGGAAGACTACCTGCTTTCTTCCACAAAACACTACTGTGGGATTTTTTTTTTCCTGTTAAATAATCCTCTTCTGCTCTACTGTTTGGACAAAAAAACCCTATATATCTATTTCATGCATATTCCAGGTGCCTGATGATGCTGCAGTAGCACCAGAGGATCTGTGTTCAGCCACGCCTTCACTCAGCTGCAGAGCACATCCCCTGGCTCCTTTGGGTAAAATTCAGAACTAAAATTGCATATGCTGAGGGGTTGCTTAAAATTAAAACACACTTTGCATAGAACTGGGGTGGGAAAGGGCATGGTTGTGTGGAAGTAGGTACAATGACATGGCAATGGGGCACACTCGAGCACTGAAGCTGTAAACCAGGATCAGAAATTAACGTAAGCTACACAGTTCTGCTGTAAGAGGTGTTGCAATTGAAGAGCAAATTAAAAAGTTTGAGAAGAATGCTTTAAAATTACTAAAACATTTAATAATTAGGAGGAGGACTTTAATTTAGGAGACAATTACTGGTAGTCTCACATTCCTGCATACTGAGAACCTGAAGGCATTACAATTTTCTGTCTATGTGTGCCCCTATGGTGCTTCTTAATAAGACCGAGTTCTGGATTCCAAACACCAGTGTTTGCTCTTGTTTTGCAAAGTCTTTTTTGCTTGTGGCTTAAAGAGTTCTTGTTACTTCCTAATTTTCATGGATTATATAAGAGGAATTAAGAAGACCAGTGATGAAGTCAGGCCTAGGATCTCACAGACATTGCCATGATCTCATTTACATCCATTTAAAGGAAACATTTGGGTTCTGTGGGATTCTGAAAATGTGTACATTTTACTTCTAATTACAGAGTAGGTGCAATGTTAAAACCAGTTTTACACGGGCACAACTTCAGTTTTGATGGAGTGTCTACAGATTCACTGCCAGAGGAAGTGAGTAAATACACTGCAGGTTGAAAATATAGTGACAAAAGGAATTCCCAGAGAGTAAGTCTTATTGAAATTGAAGCTTATAAATGAATTTAAAATATGTTTATATATATACACACATATGGAAAAAAGAAAGATTCCTTTGTTGCGTAGTCAAAATTCCCTTTATAACCATGACAGCTGCCAATTAATATTAATCCTGCATTTGCAGTAGCCATCATTTTTGCTCTCATATTAGGACTGAACTGAGGATACTATGGAGATGTAAGCTTGGACTTCTTTTGTTAGACCTAAAGCTCAGTACCTGGAGCTGCGAAGAGCCACATCACTCACAGAATGAGCAAGGAAGGGGCATGGCAAGAGCTGAAATCTATGACCTCTTGGAGAAAATTTACATGTAAGCATGTAAGCTATGGGGCAGCATCCTGGTGAGTCCAGAACCAGATTTTCAAAAGGCATCAAACAAGATCTCTAAATACTTCGGAAAATCTAATCACAGAATCACAGAATTCTAGGGTTGGAAGGGACCTCGAAGGATCATCTAGTCCAACCCCCAATCACTTGAATGAATAAAATCTCTCAAAAATCAGTGAGGTGCATTCATTCCCATCACTTAGGTTTATATGAATCCCTCTTCTCCAGAGATTTTTCACAAACATTTAAAAGATTAATATCCAAATATTAAAAAAAATAAGAACAGACTTAGCATTGAGCGGGACTAAGAGAAAAGGAAATAGCTGGCTTAATTAGGCTTTAAAGGATGATTCAGACCAACATAAATCTCAATGAAAGGACAAAAATAATTACAGGTAATTAATGCCAAACAATCTAAAGCAAAGGAATTTAGTTAGCCTTGAGCACAGTACATAACACACCCAGTTCTTCCTTCTGTAGATAACATGGTGCATCCACTAATTTAGGTCACGGATTTTTTTTTACACTTGTAATTATTTTTAATGCTGACATTTCTTTTGCCATAAGGGAAACAGTGCTGGTAGCATAACCAAGCAAATCTCTCTAAAACACAGAAACATTTCTCTTTTGTTATTCCTGGAGCTAAAATGGCATGAATCAAAACCAAACAAATGGCGTTATTCAATCTGCCAGTGGATAGATCGGTATAAAATCAGCAAGATGAAAACAGGGTGAGATTCCATATGTGTTCTAGCTGTCTGTGATTCAGTAGCGTTCCTCAGCCATGGGTTTATTTATGATGGTGACAAAGGCCTAGCTCTTAAGTGGTCATTTCTTATATCGATGTTACGGCCGAAGCTTTGATTTCAAAGATTTAATTCTTTATGAAGATCTGTTTCATACCTATACCTTCCAGCATAGCTTAATAGACATTTCTTTCTTTCTTTCCAGTAATTCCATTGAACATGCTAATACAAGTGTTGGAAATATAAATAAAAGTATTTAGCCATTGACAAGAGCTGCAGCACCACTGTCTAGATGGACTGGACTGAGAGTATGGCTTTTGTTAAATGCTGAATTTTGGTAGTTGAGAAAGAAAAGCACTGTTTCTTGCACATATTTCCATTTCTTTGGATTACAGGAGGTGAAATCTAATATCTACAGGTAGGTTTCCCTCTCACCATTTGGTAGGTTCCATAAGCCTTATGTTACAGGGGAAAAAAAATGATGGAAGTATGAATTAGATCTTAAATTTCCATACGAGATACCCTGCATTTATGCAACTGGGAAGCAAGAAACTGTCAGAATTTGAAACCACAACTGGAAAATGGTCGAATCCCACCACGTGAGTGCAAAATCTGGGAAGTATTCATTATGTAAATAAATACTACGGGAGAAATTTCACAACTAAGGCTGGTGCTTTCTTATAACATTCTTTGTTCCATTCTGTGGTATTTCTCTTCTCCTTCTATTAAAGCAGAATCCTTAATATAAGACCTCTTAATTCAGCTACCTATATCCAGACACATATCCTTAGTTACCTGTTTACTGAAGTCATGCATTTTTAGTGAAGTTAAATCTGAGCTAGGGAAATGATACTAAGTAAACACCTTCTCTGTATTACCATGAAAAACCCTACTCAATAATAAACTTGCCAGCACTTGGAGGTATTCAACCACAGTGGAGCAAAACGAGCCCTGTTAGTGATAAAGAGTAGATCCCATTTGTTTGTGAATTAACCCCAAAAGGAAGTTTGACTGGGAAACCTACAAAGAAGTCAGTCTTAAGTTTTTGAGGAGTGTTGGTTGTGGAGGTATTTATTTCTATATTCCTTAAAATGAATGAATGAGCTTCTGCTCGCTGCAGTGGTGGGGTTATTTATCACGAGAATAACCCTTTGTCCAGATGACAGGTGGCACAGACAGGGAATTGCCTAAAACCAAGAAACAGGGATGTAGTTTTCCCACTTAAAAACATGCACTGTGCTCAGGTTTAGTTTGTATGGCTGGAAGGTCTTCTGGCAGTCAGACAAGTCCCAGCCTGCTTGGCACTTACAGGTGTGCTCCACTGCTCCCCTTTAGCACAGGGCCCCTTCTCCAGCCCCCAGCATGAAATGGGACATCTTAACACAACTTTGCATTGGGTGGTAGCGTGGGTCTGGAATAGCCTGTGCCCTCCATGCTGCTTCTTGACACGAGATGCAGCCGAAAGTTTTGCTGGAGACTGAAGCCCCAGGACTTCTGCTGCTGGTGGGCAGCAGGAGTGGGCAGGCACCTCCTGCAGCCCTCCTCCTCGCTAACATCCAAGGTCAGAGGTGTACCAGCAGCATCATTTCCCCCGGTTCTGCTTGGGACTGGCCTAAAAGGCCTGGGAGAGTTGCTCAAGGAGAAGATCTGTGTCCCTTCCCCTGCCCACAGCCAGTGCAGAGGGGTATGGAGTCCTTGACCCCCCACGCTCACATGGTGTGACCAATTCCCCCTGATTGCTTTACCTCCAGACTGTGATACCATCAGGGTTCCTGAGCAGGAAACAAACCAGATCTGCAAATCTCTGGGCTGCTGCCCAGGAGTGGATGATTTTGATATTTACTCTGCAGGCTGAGCAGGAGATAAAAGGCAAGTGATCCCTGTGCTTGCACAGCCCCAGGGAAGTCATTTCTATTCTGGACTAGAACAGGCTTTTGAAAAGCTTCACAAGGAATCAGGAGCATGGTTGCCATCAGCCAGCACCAGAATTAGCCCTGGTAGAGCACACCTGAAAGACCACCCTGAGCCATGTTATTTGTGTACTGGGACACTGGGAAGAGCCTGTGAGCTGTACAGCAAACCCCCAGCTCTGCCATCTGGCCGATACTCACATGCTGCTGGGAGAGCTGGTGGATGCTTGCTCCCAATTCCCAGCAAAGGAACATGCCAAGAGAACATACTAATACACTGTTCTTTCAGACCAGAAGCTACACAATTAAGCATATTGTTCAAGATGTGTCTGGATGATGTGCTGAGTGATTCTGTGATTCTACATCTGTTAAGCTGGCCACTAAATTTTAAGTCATGAACTCCACCTCTCTGAAGACCAGAACTTCACATGGTAAAAGTGATGGGACTGTGAAACCAGCCATTGCCTGACAGCAGCAGCCGTTTTACGAACGTGTGTTGGGCAATTAGGAAAGGAGTTACAGATCTTTTCCCTCAACCTGTGGAAGTCAATAGAGAAATTTGTATTTTGACCTAATAAAAGGCAATGCCTACTCTTAAAATTTAGTCTTCACATTAGAAAATGGAAGTTAGGTAAAGAAGTTTCTCTTGCTTCTCTATGAACATGATTTTTTAAAGCCTACCTGCATGAGAATTTAGGCACAAACTCAGCAAAGTACAAAACCTCAAAACATGCAAATAAATCAATCATTCCTGTGTTATAGATCTCAGTAAATATGATCCAAAAATAATTTGGGGTGTAGTTTTCAAACTTTAGCATTGCATAAACTAAATACCCTGCAGCACAATTGGACTGACTTGAATTACAAAGTAAAATAAATACACACTGGGATGTGTTTCCTGTTGCTGCTACTTTACTTTTCCTCTTACCTTTAAAAAGTTGCATTAGAGCTCATAATACTTGATAAGTGAAAATTAGAAATGTCATTTAAAAGAGTGAGGTAATTTAATTTTGGGCTGTAGATTTTTAACACGTGTCTGTGGAAATGCTCTCGCCCATTCCAGTTACTTTCCCCCTCTCAAATATTTAAGCAAGGATAGGACATGCCTGAGAGATGCATGTGAACGTTTGTTTTTTGAAAAAGAATTTAACCTCTGACTTCCACAAGCAGAGACTCGATTTCTAGATATGAGTTCTTTGCCTGCTCTTCAGTATATTTTACTTTGGAAAATTGTACCCAAGTCTTTATTGTGCATGACACTTGGAGTTCTTTTTTATTGACTTATGCTGCTTCTTGCCAAAGCTAAAATGTTGGAAGTGAGGCTGCTGGCATGTGAAGAAATGTACAAAGAATAAAATTACTTTGGGTGGAAATAAAAGAAATTAAACAAAATAAACTTTTCCCTTTTTATGGCCGTGTTTATTTCACACAGTGCTGACAGAACCAAACCAAGCTTGCAGTCATGGGAAGATGCAGGTATTTGTGTGCATCCAACACTTTCATTAGCTACAGGAATCTTGTGATTCAGCCACATACTCCTGGATGTGCACAGGAGGAAGGGTTTTATCTCAGCACCCATTATTTCTCAGACCTCTCTACCTTTAATTTCTCACAGCTGTTTCCTTTCCCTTCATGATCTCCCACCTCAGTATTCCCCTTTTTATTTTCCCCTTTGCCTCTTCTCTGAATCTGTTTCAGTTATCTGAAGGTATGAACTATTAGAGGACTTGAATTACCGTAGGGTTGTTTTTACATACTAGCACTTTGAAAGGGCTATTTTAATTTATATATATAAAAATACATGTTTGTGCCCCCTCAGTTCTATCTAAGCAGGGAATCACAAAACAGAACTGTTTTTACCAGTTGTCATTCTTTCCTCATGTAGATGAACAAGGGGAATTTCAGGAAACAGGTCGGTCATCCCTCCCTCTGATTTTTATGCTGCATTTATATGAACTCTGAGTTTTGGCATGGTTGAGAGTAATGCAGGAACTTACCTACTGATTGTGCACCCACTCTTCATTACCTGGAGCACTGAAGCTTCAGTTCTCTGCCCACCTTTACCAGGTCCCTGGTTTGTGATGTTTTACATCCTCTGCCAGCGGGAAGAAACACACAGTAGATGGAGTCCCAAATAAAAACTTCCTTACGTATAAAGCTTCCCTGAACTTTCTACTGCTCCCACGTACACATACCTTCAGGAAACCGAGACCTTGCGAGGGAGGCAGGAAGGAGGCCAGCTGAGATGCAGGAGATCTGATGACTTCCCAGCAACAACAACAATCTCAGCCTGTGTTTGGTGAATTTTTCTTAACATGACCTGAGGTTTGCAAACGTACCAAACCACAAAGCCACAGTTCAGTTTGCAAAGGCCAGAGCCCAAGATTTAATATTTGCAGTCACAGAAACAAATATTTTACACATTTCTACGGTGCCTTTACTTGGCTTAAGGGGAAAAAACACTCTAACATCGTTTTTTGAGGCAAAATTCAGTCAAATCCATCAAGTCTTACCTGTGTTCATATTGAAATCAAATCAGACAGTGAGTTTCACAATTTTCTGAAGCAAAATCAAATGAATCCTTAGTTCATTCCTTAAGAGGCACGAATTCATCTGAAGTCCTGGTGTTACGGTGTGTAACCAGTTTGGTGGTTGCCTACTCCTGGGTCCATGCTATCAATACCTCAGCTAGCTGGTTTAAAGCTCACATGGGGTGCTTGGTCCAGTTCACACTGTCATGGTATGTGCTGCTTTAGAAACACACAGATAAAAAGGTTGGGTTAGTTCTCAGAGCTCTGTAAGGTAACCATCCGTGTAAGTGCATCTTCATGGTTTTCATCGCCTTACAATATCCTCAGTGTGGCAAATGTGAAAAGAAACAACATGAAGAGAAATACACAGGGGTTTTTTGTTTCAAATTATTACCATCTGTTTCTTGGGAGGTTTTCCTGCCTACAGAAGTATTTGGACATTCTTACAAGTATGGACCAATTCAAGGTGAAGCTGCGTGTCTCTATGGTTAAGATATTTTTAGTATACAGGTTGGTAGGAAAGGAGTTCCCTTAAGCACCTCTGCACTAAACTATCCAGTCTAGCCACATCCTGCCACAACAAATTTTGAGGGTAAAATAAAGATCATTTTTGACACTGACCACCTCTCTCCCAGGAAAGTTTGTCCCACTGTTCAGAATAGCATTTTCTTTGGGCCCACAATTCAGGAGCAGTCTGTTTCCCCCCCCCCTCATGCACACACTTCTTTGGGGGAGCAGGAAAAGACGTAAAGCTTGAAAACATCTTAATAGCACTCATAAACTTAAAATAACTTTATGCCCTTCCCAGGCTGTGCAAGGAAAGGTGCTAGTCAACCTGTCAAATAGTTCTGATCAGCAAGGCAGTGCCCATTCATCTGAGCAAACAGCAGTACATAAACCCGAATGTGGGACCAATATGGCTCAGCCATGGCCAGAGAATATTGAGAACAGGGCCAGAAGTGGACACAGGAGCATCCGATAGAAGAACAGGACTAATGACAGGACAAGAGGGAGTGGCCTCAAGTTCCATCAGGGGAAGTTTAGGTTGGAGATTAGGAAGAAGTTCTTTACTGAGAGGGTGGTTGGGTACTGGAATGGGCTGCCCAGGGAGGTGGTGGAGTCACCATGCCTGGGGGTGTTCAAAAAACGGGTTGATGAGGCACTTGAGGCCGTGGTCTGATGGTCCAATGGTTAGGAATATAATGGGATAAAGGTTGGACTTAATGACCCTGGAGGTCCCTTCCAACCATAATGATTCTGTGATTCTATGATTCTATGAAAAAAGCCCCTTACACTGAACTATTTAGACTGCTTGGTTAATGGTTTCTGAGGTAAAATACTTGTGATCAGCAGATAAAAATACAATCGTGTCTCCTGAATAAAAAATAAGTTGTTTAAGAGGAGTCATTCTTCAGCTGAGTAATGCTGGGTACTTTAGCTGAGTACTTACTATTAACACGAAGTCACCTCTTGCTTGTTGAGCACCGGAGCCAGCACCCGGGGAGTGCTCTTGAAGCAGAACTGCTTGGGCAATGACGAGTGGGCATCAGGGCAGTACATGCCTTGCACTGCACACCCTGATCTCTCTGCAGGGCCTTTTATGGGCGCTGTTGGTGCACCAAGACGAGCTGACTGTTCCCTCGGGTCAGGGATGAAGATGACAGCATGCTATCTGAGATAAACACAGGGGAGAAAGTCTGCCCAAATGCATACAAAGTTGAGTTTTCTTATTCTTTTGTAGCAGAGGGTAAGAATGAACGTCATATCTTTTATCAGGCAATGTCAACATATGTCATTTCAGCTGTCTAGGCTGCACAGGGTAAGAAAAATAATAAGACAGTGAGGCAGGACTAAAACTCAGTGAGAAAAGAAGAGATCCAGTGGGATGAAATCTAATGGGACTTCTGCCTAGCAGAAGTCTCTTCACTGCTCTCCTGTGGGATTTCATGCCCCAGCAGTGTGCTGCTGTCTGCACTGGCTTCTGCTCTGCTGTATTACGATGTGGTGATTGTGAGTTTTCACCCAGGAGTAAATCCTTGACTAGCAAGGTCTAAAAAATAATACAAAAGTTTATTTGATGATAAATAACACTGCAAGGTCTAAACCTAAAGGGTTTATAGACACCAGAAATCAGAACTCCTCTGTCAGTCATTTTGGATAGCTGAAAATAAAAATAACACCTCATAAAGAGCTACTACTTTTTTCTTTTTTTTTCCAAAATGAAAACATTCAGTTTAAAATTAACTTGTTTTGACTGAGCAGTACAAAGGCAAGACACAAAAACAAAATACTCTACATTTGGCACTCACATTTCTAGCCAAAACCCCTGTAAATATTGCCTGAGCTTACGTGCTCACTCTTCCTGGCTTTGGGAGTCAGGCTCAAAGAGGTTTGTCTTCTCCATCTCTGAGCAAGCTCCCACAGCAGTGGTGGCTGGTGGAAAAACAAACTGGATCCACTGTACGCAGGCACCCAGCCAACAGTACCTGGAAAATGAAAATAATATTTTAAAGGGGAAACACATGTAATCCATGTACACAGTACTAATTCATCTGCAAGCACCACCATTACAGGTTAGGTGGTAAAATCTGTGCGGGAGAGCGTGGAGGAAAATAGTGTTTGCTGTTAAGTACATAGTTTGCAATATATTGAAGAGTAATGCCTACCACCACCAGTCTTAGTTAGTCAGAAACTTTTGGAGTAAGAAAATTCCTTTAGTGAGTCATGAAGTTCATGGTGTCTCCAATGTTATTTTTTACTGCTGGTACTGTGCCAGCCTCCTGCCAGGTTCACATTTAGTGAGGCCATGTTCAACACTGTGGATCATAGTGATCTGATTTCCTGCACAACAGGACAAGAGGACCTAGGTGATGGTTCCTAGGGGAGATGCAGTGAATAGGAAGTATTCCTGTTAACCAAGTGAAGTTATGGGGATACTGGGTCATTTGCTCTTCAGAACACAAATGCCATGTCCTTGCTTCCTAAGCATTTACTGGCTCACTCCACAAAAGCTTGAGGATGCAGAGAAAATGAGTTCTGATGTCTTTTGCATAACCGTTATGGACCTGAGTGAAAGCCTCCTAAAGACTGTAAGACAAGGTACCTCTGTGGGTTTTAGAGCAGGTTCCATGTGTCTGTACCTTGTTCTGCTGAATCACCATGGAGATATATGGGTTTCCTCTGCAAACTACTTTGGCCTTATGGGCAGTAGTTAAACGATGCCAGGTCATGAGATGCATGTCTATACAAACCTCACATCCCACACTAGAATCTTTCCCATCAGTATGCACTATCCTGTTGCTGTTGGTAAGCATCATGGGGAAAAAAAAAACAAAGGAAAACAAACCAATTTGCATCTCATTGGTGCATTCTGATTTCTCTTTACCCAAATTACTCCTTTTCCTTCCTTCTTTCCTTTCTCCTTCTTTTGTTCTTTTTTATCCTTCCTCCCTTACTCCTCCTTCCCCTACCCTCCTTCCCCTCCCCCCTCCCCTACCCTCCCCTTCCCTTCCCTTCTTATAGATCAGATTTGATTCCCTGAGACTTTAAGGGGTGGAGACTGGATAATGCCACCTTGCTGTAGTAATATCAGAGCAGTAACATCACTGTTTAAGTCCAGTGAAGAGCTTCATCCTGCAAAGTCCATAGTGCCATAAGATATGATTAACATTAATAGGATTAAAGAAGATTTGTGTCTTTCAAGATTGGATTCATGCCCTTACAACTGCAGCCTCAGGATTTTGATAGAAAAGTGAAAAACTGAAAGTATACTGACTTATGTGAAGACTCTTTCATTCAAGACAATGATGTCTAATAGTCCAAAGAAGAATGAAAACTACATTATAATGAAAAATCATTTATCATATACAACAGAGGGAAAGAGGAGATCAACCTTCTCTAAGTAAAAAAAAGATGGAATTTTTTTTAAAAAATGTATGTGATTTCCTGGAAGAAAAAGAAACTGTGTTTGCTCATTTGCATGTTAAGATTTCTAAAATGAGGGCTAATTGCATTGCTTTACATTTTAACATGGATTAGTTCTCATCTCAAGAATCCTGCACAATTAATTCCTGTGACACGACTGAAAGGGAAGGAGACATTCTTACAGAGATGTAGTGTGTGTAGGGTTTTTTTGCTAAAGGAGTGATAAAAAGTAAACTGAATTTGCAATGAAGAAAGTGAAGAAAGGTCTTTTGTTCTTTTGACTAATCTTTACATTAAATCTTTCTTTCCAAGAAGCGGACATAGCATTCAGTTAGTTACAGATAGAGTTACAGCTCTATCTGAATGTTCTCACATTTTTGTAGAAGAGCCAGAGCATATACAGTTTATAGAAATCTCAAGAAGTGATTCAGGTGAGATGACAGATACAGCAACAACTTCCTACCCTGAATTCCCTCTCTGCTTGACAGCCAAACCAAGCAATGCAACATGTGAAAGAAAGCAAAACAAAACAAAGCAACAGATGTATTCACAGCTGCATTTTGTATTCAAGAAGATAGGATGGCAAGAAGTGCTGGCTAGTCAATGCTAAAACTCTAAAACTCCCACTGCATTAAATGGAAACACGATTTCACTCACTACATTGAGCACAATCTAAGTTATCATACTGTAGTAACAAAATATTTATTATCAGTTAAAAAAAAATCTAAAAAAGAAAGAGAAATATTTAGAAATAGTAGAGATTTATTCTAAACGCCAAATTTAGAGCTATAATTCTTTCAGACTGCAGTAGAGGAGTTAGTCTCTAGATTTCTTCTTGGTCAACTTCAGATCCTGGCCAGGTGAGCTTCAACTTTTGCCTTTCTCCTTGTGGAAGTATTACAGTGACTTTCTCTCCTCTATCAAACCAGTCATTTTTCATGCAATACGGACATTTTCTACCTAGGGGATTTCTAGTCTCTTGTCAAGTTTCGTGATGGTAGGGCAATAATTTAAAAAATTATTGAGTAGATTGATGAGTGAAGAGACATATGAACATGGAACTGTAAAACCTGGTTTTTAGGGAACTGAATTAAATTTCCTTAAACAAACATTCATCTGGAGACTAGATTCCAAAGCTCCCCTCTCCTAGTTGAGTCATTCTTTGCCTGTAGCAAATATTTTTTTTCCAGGCAGGAATCTGGAATCTACAAACATTTTATGTTGTATTCATGGTAGGGTTACTCGATTTTTCACCTAGAGTTTGCAAACTGTGTTAGATGAACATTTTGGTAGTGGGAGCAACCTACCATTGCCATGATCCAGTGACTGAAAATGCTTCAAAATCTTCAATCCAGTTAGAATGCCAGTTTAGAAGACGCATTTAATCCAAGTTTAGGTGAGCAGGCTCTATCGAGGGATAAATTGTATTCCTATTTTATGGAACAAGTTACACAAGACAATCTACAACAGGAAACAAGACAGTCTTCTTTGATAACTAGGGTATAAAAGACTTCTTTTCTCTATGTCATTTCATGTGCCTGCTGGCTTAATTTTTCTCTGGCCAATAGGTAAGACCACCCACCACGTGGCACATGGCCACTGGTTTTGTGGAAGCTATGATGATATTGACTTGTTGTAGTCCTGTCACTGGCTTCGCAGTAGGAGTTGAACTGTCTTGTTCACATAGAGCTTGATCCAAAGCCTACTGAAGATGGTGGGAATATCTTTGTTGACTTCACCAGTTTTGAAGCAAACCATTAAGAAACAATATGGGATGATAATAAGGACCAAGACTACAGAACCCTTAACTTGAAGCACAGATAGGTTGAAGGTTTTTGCTAAACCAAATAACAATTTTAATTTAACCTCCACTAGAAAAATAAGAAAAATTAAATGCTTGCCATATGGTGAAAATATGTTAAGCTTCAAAGAAGCAGAAATAATTAGATACAACTATGAAAAGGCTTTTTAGGTTTGAATAGTATGCCAGTATCAATATTATAAAACTTACATATATAATACTGTTAAAGCTCATTTAAAAAAAAGAAAAAAAGGAGCCCTTTGAATAATGCAAACTCTTAGATCACATTTTTCACCTGTGTATTTATTTTCATTTTAATAAAGGCGGCTATAATCAGAAAACTTGGTATGATTCTGTGTAGCCTTCAATGCACATCAGCTATTTCAATTTCTTTTACAGGTAATGTCAACACGAACCAGCCTTTGAAGTTAAAGGAATTAAAAGTGAAAAAAAAAAATATATACACTCAGAAACAGTGGGTTACTCTATAATCAAAAGGAATATTAAAACCCAAGATGCACCTCATAAAGAAAATATACTTGTTGGGAAGCTCATTCAGCTTTGAATCAGATAATGTTGCACTGGTGCGTGGCTCCTTCCTTGCCTGTGTTTTCCATATCTACATTGTGTAGAACAACAATTGCTGAAATCAATGCAATAGAAAAAGAGGACCTGAGCCTCTCGCTCCCTTTCCAGTTCTACCTGTCTCACAAAGAAAACTGATAATCCAGATCAAGGAGCTTTAGGAATAATTCTGGTATAAATACATGGCTAACCCAAGTGCAGTCACACGGACTAAATACCCATGTTCCCATGCTTACAATCCTCTCCCTAAAATCTCTGTAATAAGGAAGAGTCAGACACATGAATGCTCAAAGACCAAGGAATATTGCTATATGAATCCCCCCCAGTTTTTTTCCCTGGACATGAACATCTATCATACAGCCTTAGATCCTCCAGCATCTGCCTGCCCAGCACAAAAGCTGCTATCACTTCAGGTCCTACAATGAATGGGGGGTCCCATGTGATGGTAGACAGGAGTTGTAGCTCTGTGTACAACCTTGAATGTTTTCTTACATGGTTCCATTGAGTACAGGGCCTTTTTAGACTTATATTCATATTTTCTCCAGCACTAAAAACAAAAAACAGTGCTTACCACTTAACATTTCCCTTGATTATTCCTGTTATTTCCGTGGGGTGATGCAGAGAGGCCTCAAACAGAACACCATTGCCTTAATAGATCTGACCAAGATACAAAAATGTCAGTTCTAAACTAATTTTTCATTTGCATTGAAAGATTCACCTTTCTTTTACATTATCTGCAGAAATGAAAAGTATGGCAATCTTTCAAACTCCTAGATAGGCTACTGTCTACTGAATTTCAAAGCCTCCTCCCTTTTTGAATGTTTATCTCATAATAAATATGATAAATAGACCTCAAAGTGAAGCTCTCCCTTCCTTATTTACTCCTGTTGGCTCTGTTAGCAATTCCACCACCAAGGCCACATTTCTTCTACTGCTTTTCCTCGGGTTTGTGTCTGTGCTGATTTAAGTCAAAACATTTGCAGAGGAGCACATCCTCTCTGCTGTGGCCAGTGGCTTTAGTTCAGCTTATCCTAGCTAGGGAAAACCTGCTCTTTGCAATGGTTCTCAGTTCCTTCTAGAGTCTCTTTGAGTACATTTGATGCTCTTTGGATTAAAGTGACCGCAGGAGCGCACAACGTTATCATTTATTATTGCTGTTGAATAATCATAGAATCATAGAATCATTATGGTTGGAAGAGACCTCCAGAGTCATCAAGTCCAACCTTTATCCCATCACATTCCTAACCATTAGACCATTGCACTGACAAAGAAGAAAGTCCTGTGTATCTGTGCATCTCTCCCTCAGCATGCACCAAACAAAGAGCTGCACTGTTTTGCCCAGCAGCACAAAAAGTCAGGTTCCTAAAAGCTCAGTCAAATTTTGGCTTTTCAGAAGGAATTTTCAAACGTGTCTCTGAAATATTAATTTGGGCGGTCTACCTCCCGCAGGATGTGTAGTGCTGGCAGATTTGTTTACACGAGTAAGTGCAGTCACAGAGCTTGTGTACATGCTGTTGTTTTGGGGTCAGGCTTTTTTTTCTGGTGGGGAAAAATTAACTGTAACTTAAAATTTCCTTCCTTGTGAAAACAGATAAAAATGTTTATAAAAATAAAAATTGTTATTTCAAAGTACTTTGGACATTTTCTCCAGTGAAGAAAACAGTAAATTACTTTATTGTTCTCTTTCAATGGATATGGGGTCAATATATTCTTCTCACTGACAATACTACACACACATTTACATGGTAAATCACATCAACTTCACTAGGAGAAATACAAACTAATGTGGAAGAGAGCATAAGCTTATAAGACTGAATTAAATATGATCATTTGCTAGTGCTGCTTACAACTAAATACCAACGGTCAAACATTGTTCTACATCAATGACCCAGTGAGTCTTAAATATAGAAAGCTGGAGTCTGAGAGGCTTTGCAGTTTGGGTCACTAGTAGAGAGTATCTTATACTTGTTATTCTAGCAGTCTAGATGGCTATAAAGATTACAAAATCTTACATTCCATTATAATCTTACATAAATATCACTGTTTAAACTGTTTGCTGATACCTGCCTTGACGCACAACGATTTCCTTCCACCAGTTTGAAGCTGAGTGTTTTGCACAAGGCCTGATGTCTGTGTTTGGTGTTCTGTATGTCATTTTAATCAGAGGGGGGAAAAACTGAATACCCACAGGTGATGGAGGTATCTAAAAGGCAAAATTCAGATAACTTAAAATATTAGCTGGTTGTTGCAACCATACTCCTATGTGTTTCATATCATTAGGTTTTCTTATTCAAAGAAACCTTATTAAGTGTAAATTCTCCGTAGGCAGTGAGTAGGGTTATGTCTTCCAGAGTGGGGAAAAAACCTACTCTTTTTTATACCGTCCTTTGTGATTACTAATATTAAGTTGTATTCATTCAAGAATACTTAATCTTTAATAGCCATAGCTGGAAAAATTCCTGAAATAAATGTCACCATTTTTTTTGCATACAGAAATGTCAGTCAGTGCCCACAATTGTACTGAACAACAGGTTTCCCATAAGGGTTAAAAAAGTTGTAACAATCACTGGTTGAACCTTATGACACCCTATTAATTAGCTCCTTCTGTGGATGGTCAGCACAGGTCACATGAATTTTGTTAGGTCATACAACAAATAAGGATAAAAAGCAAAGAGTTTCAGCTAGCCAGCTAACAAAGCAGAAAATCAGTGGAGCTTGCTTTTTGGGGAAGTTCATGTGTGTGTATTCCAGTTCTCGTTTTGCTTCACCAGATGTTTAGAAAAAGAAAAGAACACCATGAGTTTCTAGATAAAATATGTAAACTACTGACCTAACTGTATGAAACAATCTCTCAGGGAATTAGCAGATTAAAGGAAAAAAACAGCCAAAAATTAACGTTAACAGCCAAAAAAATGGATGGCAATTAGTAGTAAAGACTAAATAAAGCTAAGTAAGAAGAAGAAAATGTGCTGACATTCTGGACTACTACTACCATTTCCCACAGATTCCGCTGTTAGTGGGAAACTCCTGCATTTGCTTATAAATGTACTCTCCAGTAATCTAAATAATACAGACAGTAAACACTGAAATCCATTGTTTCTATGAACATCAAAACATCTAAGAAAAGACTCCAAGTATGCCTGTGTTTTTTTCTTCCTTTTACAAAGACTGTGAATTGTTTAACTTCACTTTCTTGTGGAAAAAAAAAAAAAAGTTTGGAAAGATTATTCTTAATGGAATGGTTAATTTCAGAGCTGGTCTCTAAACAAAGTCCTGATAAAGTCCCAAGTTTCACATGCTAGTAACAAACACTCTATAGCTGGAGAGATTAGCTGGATCTCCAGCAAGTAACAAGACCTGTAACCCTTATGCAGCTGTGTTGTGTTGAGGAAACCAGAAACTGTAGACAGATACAGATTCTATCTTGTTTTATAATGGAAAACAGACATAGAAATGAACTAGAAGCCAAGATGGCTGACTTCAACTGCAGTTTTGGAGGCTGAATTAGGACTGAGTCTCTCTTTAATAGAGAAGGGAAAAGTGTATATTCATGCTCAAGAACAGCTTCCATTAATGTTAAGGGACACTGGAAATATTTTCTACTAAAATATAACCTAGGACTACATAAAAAAAAAGTCCTAAGTAGCGGGCTCGTAGCCATTCAAGAATGAGGTTTGGGGATCAGAATAGGAAGTTCTGTGAAAATAGCTTAGTACTCAGCAGCTATTGAAAAATAAAAAACTGAATGTTAGGATGCTAGGAAAGGAATAGAGAACAAAACAAAGAAATAACATCTTTATGTCAATTTATCAATCTGCAGTCTGCATGAATCTTGAATGCTATCTGTAGTCTTAGTGTCTCCCTGTATCAGAAAGGATAGAACAGGAGAGAAAAGGTCCTTATAAGTGTAGCAAGGATAATCAAGGTAGATCAGGATGATTCAACCTGGAAAAGAGACGGCTGAATGACAGTATGCGAGTACATCTGCTGTAGGCTGAACAGTCACTGTTGTTGTCTACAGATGAAATTAAGCAAGCAGATAGCAAGTCAAAAGGAAATGCTTCTCCATACAGTGTACAGGTCTGCTCTGGAAGCCCTTGCACCATGATGTCAGATGTCTTTATGCCTTAGAAAAGTGATTGCTTGAATTCAGAGGAAAAAAAATCAGAGAAAGACTTAGGAAGCCCACAGGAACTAGATTTGATTTCTAGGAAGTCCCTAGGCATGAAAATTGTTGGAAGTTAGGAAAGCACTTCAAAGAAGTACTACCACAGTCTTGCTTTGCTCATTCTTTTCTTTCAGCCATAGCTGGAGACAAGGTACTGGCTTAACTGGACCCCTAACCTGCTACAGCTGTTCTTGTGTTACATTCAATTCCCTTTAGTCCTGTAACAATCACCTCAATTGCCTGCCTAAATAAGTAACGTTAAAATAATTTGATATAGCATATAATTTTGAACTTAAATTTTGCAGCTGTAAATATGGGGCACCACGAAAGAGTACTCTGGGATTTACTGTCTGGTATTCTTCACACAGCAATGGTCACAGAATTACCTGCAAAATGTGTTGTGAGATGATGACTGTAATATCCAGGCACAGGGATATAGTTCAGAAAACGAGCCACATAGATCATCAATTTCAGTCCCCTAATATTCCAAGGACTATGTCATATAATCCCTTTTATAAACTGTTCAGGCTTCATTACAGTTAAATTTATTGGCCTTCATTTTTCCTGGAAGGCTGTTCCAGAACTTCACTGCTCTGCTGATTAGAAAACTTTTAATTTCCAAGTGAAATTTAATATGACAAGTTTATACCGTTCTGGATAAGTGTTACAGTTGCTCTCCACACATACATCACAGAGCAAATACCAACAAGGGAAAAGAGCAATTCAAGTTAAAAAACAATAATAGTACCATAGCGTTTCTGGCCAAGGAGTTTCCTCCAATTTTAGATGCAGATCCCACTGCAACCTTTAATTCTTTGGTAATAAGCTACTAACTCAATCTGTTCTGATCAGCTCTGGTTTATATCTACAAATGCATATTAACCCCTTTCCAGCTAATGAATCACTGGTACTGTCAAAACTCTAATGAACAGATTTCTTTCTGAGGGTGTTGATAATCTAAAATTGTCCACTTGTTTTTCCTGCTTTGATTTAGACTGTATCTGTAAGCACATCTCCAGAGAGTTTATCTATAGAGGTTGAACCGGAGACCTCTGGATCTCAAAAGCAGGAACGTTTCCTTTTTCAGTCTAAGGAGCAGCTGTGTTAGCTCAAAGGCAAAGTGAACTCACACACTGTATATGTGACCTGCTGGAGGGGTTCAGCCTGCAAATTTGATGGTGAGGGTCACCCCAAAACATGGTAACCTTGTTGTGCCACTTCTATTTTGTGCCCGATTCAAGTCAGCCACATTTTGTGGGACAACGACCGTCCCTTCCTCGTATAGCACATAGCCCAGTAGGGTGGTGGTCTTGACCAAAACCTTTGATCACTACAAAAAAATAAATGTAAGGGGTGCTTGCAGTTTGTTTGCTCGGATTTAAAAAACAACTCTTTGTTGTAGGCACTTTTGAAGTTCCTCCAAGCATAGTAAGGAGGGGTGACTGGCTCCCTGCTCCCCCACGCAGAGGGCAAAGCAGAACAGTCTATCATCAGCCATTTTCCAGAAATAACTAGAAGTAAATGACTTTTAGTTCTAGTTACTAAAATTTAATATTTTACTACTTTGTTATTTACTTTCCTATTTCAAATAAAACCCTAGACTATATAACATTTTCAAACCAATGGAGGAAAAGAGAATAGCTATATTTTTCTCACCATGAGGTTCAACAATACATTGTTCTTAATTCCATTTGTAGTAGCAATTAAAAGCAGTCAATTTTGGAGGTAATACACATGTCACTTTGGCGTATAATGACTGGGCAGGAGAATAGCAAACTACAGAATCTAAGAAAACAAGGTTGTTATCTGAGTCCTGTCTTGCAGCAATTTCTTTTTTTCCCTCACCTGCTTTCAAATCTCATTTTCTATTTGTATTTCACTTGTGTCCCACAGATTTATCAGCCTTCCAAATCCATCCTTCTATGCTTTACTCTCTTGACGATTGTGTCCAGACTGTCCTATAGGACATTCAACCAGGCTACGAGAGATTCCCCTAAAGACAGGATTCTTTTGATCATGATGTACTGAAATAACATCACCTAAGTCATCCCTCTCCTGGTTATCAGTGCATAGAAAGAGGGTGACCAGGACCGGTGATTAATCTCTCCCTTCTCCTCAGCTGTCTTGAAAACTGTTCGGTCGTTGCTGAAGCTGTGGCACATTGTTTCTGTGGTGTCACAGGGAAGGTGACCAGGTATCCTACATATTTCATCTGTCTGACAGATGACAAAACCCTTTTATTGGTTGTGAAAGCAGCACACCACTTTACAGCCTCACCCAAGAGGAGGCTGCAAGCCTCCTTCTTTCCTATTTTGATACAAAAGAAAATGGTACCTACAGGAACGATCGTTGCAGGTGACTTTCCACCTCCTTCCAGAGAGATTTTCTAGGCTCAGACCCTGATCCTAAGAGAAGTAGATTATAGCAGTGTCTTTCATTAGCTAAGCTAAAGGAATAAGAATAGGCAAGTGCTACCAATTATATTTCAACACAAAGCAGTACCCATTTAAGCATAAGCTAAAGGCCACAACTCTATTGTTAACAGGGGTGTTCTCACAGAAAAGCTTTGAACACATTGGGAACATTAAAGAGAAGATGTCTCGCATGTGCAATTACTCAACACATCTTTAAAACTGCAAACACTTGTTCACATGTGGTGAAAATTAGAGCTGCGAGCACTTGGGAAAAAAAAATCCCACCTGGCAGGCACACTCTTTTTTACTTTAGAGTTTTATAGGAGCTCTCAGAGCTTGTTGGTCCAGTGAGAGCTGAACCAAAGTCAATGGAGGAAACTGTGAGAGAAGAAAAAGAAAATGCAGAGAAATGTGCTATTTTTGTCCTAAGCTCAACAAGTTTTTGACTCTCCTAGCCTGGTTCCCCTTAAAAAAAAAAAACAAAAAAAAACAGGAGAAAAAGAAAAATATGTATCTCTATGTCTAACTACAAATACTGACAGCTCCTTGGCTTCCTTCTCTACTGGCCTGAAATGGTGAGGAGTTTGCAAGTTTTCCACACAGTCCTACAGGTGGGTTTGCTCAGCGGCATTCAGCAGGTCTGAGCTGCTCTAGGAAAAATGGAGCAAGATCCAATAATTCTCTGAGAATTCATTTCTTCTGTGTCACGTAAGGCATAAACATTGGTCATGAACTCAAGTAGTCACAAAGAGCTGATATCCACCTTGGACAAGCACCATCGTTAGTGGGTACCAAGCAGCACCTATAGCTTACATTCAGAATATTATTTCCACCAGATAAGAAACTTAACAAATTAACCAAGGAGCTTAGACAAGACCACATCCTTATAACAGATCCTCCAGAACATCTTCAAATACACCAAGAACCAGAGTCATCTAGCAATCTGCTAGAGCACTATGCCATGATGAATAGCTACTGCTGTGACTTTTCTGAATTTCATTGCAGTGTTACCCACTATACATCTCCTGATACCATCTCAGAGAATTCTTACTTCTTTATTTCATATCACATGCTAATACATTCTGTATATTCCTAACACTGTATATTCTATGTCTTGACTATAGTGATGAGAGTAAGATAAGGACACCAAGCAGCAGAGAAAAAACAAATGGACATTTGTCTGTCGCAATTGCAATGTCTCAGGTCAGCTCTAGAAACTTGGTTTTAGGTGTCCTAGGAGACACCTGAAGGAGAACACACCTAGAACAGGAAACCATCTTTATTCCATCAAGAAGACAGATCTTTATTTCATTGACTATTTGAACTGGAAAATATTTTGGGACTGGAGACAGTTATTTAAATAGTCATGAGAATGAAGACTTTGATTTTCCTGTAGCAAAATAAAAAGTAAAACTGCCCATGATGAAATCATACCTTTGATCCATTTTTCTAGCTGTTGTCCAATATCCTTTGCCTTAAAAAAAGGGTCCTTTTCTAGTGTTAGCCAGTCAGATGTTTTCTGTAGAAAGGGATTAGTCAGGTACAGGGACACCAAGGTCTCAGTTTTGGCAGATACTTCCACGCTAGAGATGCACAGATTGCAGCATGAACTTTTTCCCCGCATCTCTTGCATATAAATACTCTGACAAATTCATTAATGCATCCAGTTCAGCTGGATTTACTACCACATACAAAATGACACTTTAAGAAGCCTCTTAAGCTTTTTGAAAACTTTGTAAGGAAGTAAAAATCTATACGGAGCTTAGCTGAGATGAAGACAGGCATTTTGAGCCAAAAAGCATGGAAAGTGTTGACAGTTTAAAGAAAGAAGGAAGCTGGAGAACAGACGAGATCTGACTAATATTTTTTTGGTCCATCAAGAGACTTGTTACAATTACCCCTTAAATTTCCCTTAGGGACTCATTACAGTCTAGATAGTAATATCTGGTCTTCCTTTCTCTCTTCTAATGACAAAATACTGATAGCCAGACATCATTCCAAACACATTTACTTGTAATATAATAATGTTGGAATAACATCTGTGGCAGATAGAGGTAATTTGATGGGCTGTGTAAGCCAGAGAAACTAAAAGTACAGTTCCTGTTTAATATTTCCAATCTGAAGTGGCAGGGGCAATAACCACAGTGATAGGAGAGCTCTAACAGCTACCATCAAACTACACGACTTGTATATTGGGATGAATTAAGTGACAAAAAAGTTAAGTTCTGTACCGTTACTTCTCCACAGTCTGCCACTATTTCATACATGGTGTAGCACACTTAGCTGTATAAAAGGCAGATATGGAGGCTTTTTTACAAGGCAACATAACACAAATGTTTGTCCCATGTAAAACTGTGGTTGTAGTAGTAAAATGAAGCTATACCAGGGGAAGTAGCAAGTTCCAGCTGTAAGCTTTTTTTATCTGAGATGCCAGTATAAAAAGAAGAGCTTTAAGCACTGACTCTTTACTGTGAACATTTCAAAAGTGATGACATACAGAGGGAGTCATGTTACTTCCCCCGAGACTTGTTTGTAATGCAAATTTACCAAATGATGCGGCAATTACATTGAGTTTGGTCATACACAACCCCTGTTCTTGAATGTGGGTATATTGCTAACATCTGTTGTTAGTATCAAGAAAAATTTGCATTGCTGAAAACTAAATCCCAGTTAAAACTGAACACTTACAGTCTTAAAAAAATAAATAAGAAAATCAGGGCAGTTCAGAATTTCCGCAGACAAGGGCCCTCTGTGTTGGTTCATTCATTAATTTTACAAGTTTTAAATGTAAATAGATCACAAGACTTGATATTATTCAATGCCAGGAGAAATCCCATGCCTAACCAGCAACAATCTTTTATTTCCCTGTGACATTTGAAGATTGTGGCTCAGGACCTAATATCAAGCATGCTGAATGACTTTGGCAATGTACTTCAGCACAAAAAATTGCACCAGAAAAAAATCGTTCCATTTCCTTAGAAATGGATCTTTTCAAATAAAAAAACAGGGAAATCTCTGCATTAGCAGTGGTTACACAATAAAAGCAAAAAACCCTTTTTATTTCTCTTCTGTTTTTCCCATGCCCAACTCTGTTCTTCTCCATCACCCTTTGCAAACAGCATCTCGGAAGCGTTTGTAACGGAACAAATTAATTTCTGGTGTAACACATTACACACATTCCTTCTAACTGTGACAATTACGTTGGTTACTTATCTTGTCTGTTAGTTGTCCTTTGCTTTCAAACACATTCTGAAAAAAGCACCACAGTACAGTTTACTGAACCCAGCATGGGACTGGCATCCTCACTGTCCTTGCAAGAGCTGCAGCTCCTTGCAGGAGGGGCAGATGCAGACAAGAGGTGCTGGCAGTGCTGGTGGCATTGATCACTCTGCCCCCCACCAATTCTTCCTCTCTTTCCTAGGACAAGCTGCTGCACATACCCCTTACAGCAAGCAGGATGGGCTAAGGAAGGCTAGGCTAAGGCTTGACACATGCTTTTATCTCTGTCTTGCTTATGCATATCAAGAAGACACAGTGCCTCTTGGCATGCTATAAATTTTCTGTTTCAGGATACTACACGATCCCTGCTATTCATAAACTCAAATTAGAGGATTATCCATGATTTACTGCCAAAGAACAGAGCATTCCGAATACTTTATGTTGTCTCAGGACAATTGTACCAAGAAGCTATAGCTTTTTTTCTAACACTGACAGCAGTCTACCCAGTGGGCCAAGGAGCCCAAATCACTGCTACTATTGTGAAAACCTATGAATACCTTTGACAAAGTATTTAATAATTTTAAAATAAATGCATCATAAAGAGGTTTTGAAATTGTATTTTCACAATGTTTAAAATTTCTTGTCTCAATTATTTATTCAAAGCCGGCTGGAATAACTCGGTACTCCAGTTCAGAATTGCTGCCAGCATCCCATCTGAGTACCACCTTGTACAGCTGTGCTGGTGCATTTCATTCAGGCTGTTCATCCTGTACCAGTTAAATGACTGTCTGTCTCCCAGACCACTTCCCTGCAAAGGTACAGCTCCCAGTTTGAAATGCACACCATGCTCTAGAGCAGCAAGGCAACCACACAGGTTATTACAATACAGCGAAATGAAGTCTGGAGCAGGGAGAGACACACCAAGAGCAGGAAAAAGACCCACTGTGCAAATTTTGTTCATGGAGTCAAAGAGAAATGAATCATTCTCAAACAGTAGACATCTAAAGGTTGGATGGAACAATTTCTAAATATTAGTCAGACCAAAAACAACACACTGCTGAAATAATGAGGGTATATAAGAAACCAACAAAAGCCAGGAAATTCAAAGCTGAGGCTAAAACTCCACTCTTAATTTAGGACTGTTTTCTTTTTTAAAGAATACTGTTCAACTTGGTTGGGGCTGTGTAAGGTTGTTTTCTTAAGGTTTTACAAAACACACAGAAGCTGAAACTGTTTTTGCTCTTTTCTCTTTTTTTTATTCCTCCCCAAATGAAAAAAAAAGAGGAACAAACTATTAGGGTTTTGACTTTTAGATGTGTTACTTGCATAACTCTGTTTCACTCACAGACCGAATCTGCATTACACTGGGTTGCAAAACACAGATGAAAGACTCCTGTCCCTGAAGTTTATAATCAGGATGACAAAAAGCAGCTGATGAAAGCAGAACAGGGAGAACCAGACCTAACGGTGTGGTTGCAGTAATGATGCGTTGGCAGCACAGTTGCCTGCACATGGGATTTAAATGCCAGCAGTGAATCTCCAGAGGGACAGGAAGAAATGCAGCAGACGTGTAACCTTTCTTTGAAGAAAGATAAGGGCTTTCTTGCTAGTATAGACTCAGAGTTTCATAGAAATAGGTACTAAACTGTGAACTCCAGAGATGGAGTTCAACTGCTTATATGTTGGTTGAGAGCGGGGAAAGAGAACGGTTGAAACATTCTCCATTCCTCATTTCACTCCTGAGCTGAGGTAAAGGAATTTTGTTTGTATTTACTTTACAGTCTCCAGGCTGATCTGTATTTATATAAGGCCAGACACGGGCATGTTTACTCATGTTGAATTGTACATTAGTTTGCAAACAGTCCAAATGAATTCAGCAGGGCTGCTCGCGAGCAGCATGAATTACAGCAGCAGAACCTGACTCCAGCAGGATATCCCCTGACGGGGACATGATTTCTCTTTCCTTTTGTTTCTCCCCAGACACAATCATGACTTGACATAGAATCATTAAGGTTGAAAGAGATCTTCCAATTACAGAAGCTGGGTTTTGCTGAAGCACGAGGATGCTTTTTGCCTCTGCACCATTGCAAGATCAAATCCCAGAGTGCCAGAGAACAACAGCAAGGGACCAGGGCAGCGAGCTCCAAGCATCCCCTCAGCACCCTTCTCCCCCCATGAAGAGCTTCTCCAGCTCTGCTTGGAGGGCTACAAAACCCAGCATGAAGGGGTCTTTCCCTCCTGGGCACAGTAACAGCTTTGACCAGTGCTCGCCTGGTCCCTGGGAGTTTTGTGCTGCTCTCTCTGGCTGAGGCTGTTGGCTTTCTCCGAGCACAGAGGGCGGTGCTGGCGAGCTGTCAGCTGCCTGTCCGGGAAAAGCATTGAGGGAAGGAGAAAAGTTTGTCATCTAGCTCTGTATTTTTGCAGTGGGACAAATAACACCACCAGAAAAGCTACAATGAAAGCCAATGAGATAGTAAGGCTAATACAGCAGACACAGCCATCTCTAATATTGCCTTGTTTTTTTCCTTCCTGAGTAGAAAGTTATTGAAGCATAAATTTAGTTAAGAAAACAAATTTTGCATCACTGCTCCAGACCTGACATTGTTATTGGGCTAACTTGCCAATGACACTGAAAAACATCAATTCTTTGACATTTTAGAAAAGGAATCGGGAGTTTGCAATTAGGTTTCATTTTTAATTATAGAAAGGTTTCAGAATAAAAGAATATATGATGTGCCCTGAGGCTACCTGCATATTTTACTATCGAGTTACCTCTAATTTAGCCATTGAAATGCAAGAAGAGGGCTCTTGCATATAACAACGTGAAATGTCTGTCTTAGTCTATCATTCATTTGGCTCTGCTCCACAGAACAAGAAGTGCTTTTCATTCAGGTGTGTTTATGATGAGTAAACTTGACCAGATGTTAAGTCTCCTTTGTATTTTAAAGTGTTTTATGGCTCACATTAGTTAGCTGGAAAAGGGCAGATCATTTACATCCCCCTGTATTTTTTTTTCAGGTTCAGGTTTCCCCAGGGAACATGGGACTATATGAAAGTATATAGATGGAAGAAATGAACCAATGTACAGCACAGAACTGAATAAATTGCTCTGATTTACAGGATGAATTCTGTAAATATTGAATGTTATGAGGCTACAGGTGCAATGCTTTATGTGGAAGAGCAAACTTCTCCCACTCCCTTGCCCACAGGGGAGATTAGAGCAATAATTGAAAGCATATTCCCTTCCTTGTAGAAACAGTCCTGATGATTCACATAGGTGAGAAAAGAACCATTGGCTTTTCACACACACTTACATTGCCACATTTGAAGGCTCAGCTCTCTAGATGTCATTATTACAGAATAGTAGAATACACATCTTCCAAAATAAATCACTGATATTTCAAAAGCAGTTTCAGAATTTCTAGGCAATATAAAAATTTGAGCTACAATTTTCAGAGGACTTTTGACACCCAGGTGCTCCAAAAACAATTGACAGCCCTGAAATTTCATACTTACTTCTGAGCTTGAATGTTTCATTGCTCTGGGAAGCACAAAGAGTCAGCATAAAGGAGTTTAGAGCTTGCCCAACTCCAGTTGCACGGAAGGGAAATGCAAAGTCTTTGTCTCAACTCAACCCTTGCTTGAGGCTCTTGTAGGGCCAGGAATAGATTTGACCTGGGTGGGGAGGGTTGTGCCCAAGCTGTGTGTATAAGCTCATGAAGTGGCAGAGAGTCCCCTTGTTCCTTCTTCCTGCAACAAACTTGTGTGGATCTAAGCTGGGGACAAAAGATTTTGTAAGGGCAACACCAGCGTGTTGAGTTATTACATCTTACATCCCTAAGGTCTTTAAAACCACCACTGTGTTACACCCATGCTGCAAGCTGCCCAAAGCCATGAGGATGCTCACATGGTGTCAAGCAGAGGGGCCTGCCTTGTCTCTCCCCATGCTGTTGGCATGGGTCACACTTAAGTCACACTTATGGGGAGGTCCTAAGACCCCGGTTCCATGCAGCTTCAGAGACTTCCATAGTGCAAAGCATATTGGTGTCATGTGGTGACCAGAAACAAGGTGTTTTTCTGTATTGCTGTGAAAATTGTGCGAACGATATAATATTTCAAATATTTTGCTCAACGCAACTGTTGGGACCCATGACCAATTCAGATCCCTTTGTACCTTAGAGCTTGAGAAATCAGCACAATTGATGGGATTATTACTCAATTATTGTTACAGGATTTTCTTCAGTACCATGGCTTGAGAGGCAATTTCTAGCCTCCAAATAATTTGCATTTTAGGCATTTTATTGTTATAAAAAGAAGTTAAAGATAAAAAGACTCCCTTTGAAGTTAAAGAAGAAAGCAAACTTTTTCTTGCTTTATGTATGGAAACTATTGTAAAAATAGTCTCTAAAAGAATCTGACTGGTAGGAAGAAAATCCTTCCTCCAGACCATTTTAGAAGGTTTTGTTATGCTGGTGTCTTCTCTAGACACTGACTTCTTAGGATATTATTGTACCTCTCACCTCAGCTGGGATCAGGAGCACCCCAGTAAAAGCAGGCATTCACAACAATATGTTGAAAAGAGCTTTACCTACATTCTAACCACATGGTTCAATCAATACATGATGAATGATATAATTCAAATAAGGCATAATGGATTATAAATTAATTTACACAGATTAAATAACTATTGAAAGAGAAAATAAATGAAAGGAATACTAGTTTGCATCTTAGGCAACAATAACAGGTGTTTCATCTGTTAGGGGAAAATCTTATTTAACTTATGTAAATTGCAGAAACTAAATTATTTGTAAGCGTCTCTGGGTACCTACAACCCAACATGACTTTTCTGAAGACATGGATGTTCTATTGTTCTAGTATGTATAGAATCTTAACTGCGACATCGGCTACAACTTCTAGCACCTTACCTTAACTATTATTTAACACCTAAAAAGTTAAAGGTCACAGGATTGATCTACCCACCCCAAAGGGCAGAATTTTCAGATTCACTCCAGTATTTTACCTTTTTATATTCCTAAAATGATTTAATCACCAGTAAGGCAATAAAGAGAGAGAAACTTCTAGGGAAGAAGCCATCATGCTGCTGCAAATTGCATTCCTGATGACAAGTGGCTTTTGGGGATATTTTATCCTGTAAATAAATATAACCAATTCTGGTACAGCAGTCCAAACACTCTGAGAAAAATTTCCACCCTAGCAGTAGCACAGGTGATGATATGGAGAAAGATGAAAGAAGATTAAGTTTTAACTTGAAATATTGCAATAGTTACCCATTCTGCAAAAATATTTTGACAATTTAATATGTAGTTTCTCTACTTTAATCTTAGAAAGATTGACTCTCACATTAGGGCTTTATTGTTCTCTTTTTGTCTGCCATTAAAGAAAAGTTATGCAAATTACAGGGTCTTAAAAGCTTGGTAGATCCAAAGTTATTACTAGACAAAAAGCAAAATTAGCATCCTTAGTTGCTCTAATGCAGGCATCAAGAACTTTTGAACCTAAGAAGAGTGAGAACAAAGAATTAAGAAATGATGAGCTAACCTCTGAAAACACCTCAAAGAGAGAATAAAATGCAGTTGTCCATATTTTTCTGGTTTTTTTTGAGAAGATTCTAGGAGGTCTTTATCTGTTTCCTCATGATGAGAAAACCTTTCTGGAAGGGTCTACCAGAGAGAAACAGCAACAAATATCCCTTTCTTTTTCAGGTACCTCTAAGGCAGGCTCTGGAAATAGCTGTTTCAAATCCGAAGAATCGTTTTGGTTGTAAAAGACCTTTAAGATCACCAGGTCCAACTGTTAACCCAGCAGCCTGTGCCAGGGCCTGACAATCCTTTGGGGGAAGAAATCTTTCCTAATAACCAATCTAAACCTCTCCTGGTACAACTTAAGACCATTTCCTCTTTCACTTGTTACTTGGGAGAAGGGACGGACTGCCACCTCACTTCAACCTCCTTTCAGGGACTTGTAGAGAGCATGAAAGTCTCCCCTCAGCCTTCTTTTCTCCAGACTGAACACCCCCAGCTCCCTCAGCCACTCTTTGTAAGATTTGTGCTCTGTCAGAAAAGTAGTAGCAAAGATCAAGGACTAAGGAACAACAGTGTAGTTTCTCATCTGGTTCAGACATCTAGAGAAGCTTTTAGTTATTACTGTGTCTTACATCAACGACCAGAGGTTTGAGCACCATAAAATCACCTGCATTAACACTGCAGACATTTCAGAACTGCTGCCAGTCACAAGCTGGTACTGCTGTTATCCACAATGTACACAGTGCCACTACCTTGTTCAGAAAGACAGTAGAGTTCCCTGGGGTATTAGATGAGAAAAACAGCACTGTTTTCCAGGCTGCCACCTTTGAATTCCAAAATCAGGCCTCCTAACTCTCATAAACATGTTGCAGCATTCTTCTTATTTGTTTCTTCTGCTTATTCCAAGAGGGAATAAATCTCTTCAAAGAAAACAAAAAGTAATAAATACAATCAAACTAGAATTTACTGGTCTTATTGCTCTTAATTTTCTACAGTTTGCATGAGGTTTTGAGATCTATGATTTCTATTCAATGTAACAAAGGTGACCTGGCAGTAGGTCCACACACCAATCTGCACAATGGAGGTATAACACTGAGAACATATCATTATTTTCCTTTTAGTATTATAATTTTATTAACTTATAGAGCATGCTTTGAAATGATGCCAGGAATTTGCATCAAATCCCTAAAATGAGCAAGGCAGAGATGCAGATCTTAGGTAGGTCTGTGTTGCCTCAAGATGAAAGTGTAGAAACCTTGGACCCTTTTGAGACTGCTTGCCTCCAGCTTGTATATAGGGGATTATGGGGAAAAGTGCTTTGCTTATTCCCACTGGTCTTTAAGTGTTGGAAAGGGAGAATAACCTGTGATGTGGTTCAGCACAAATGCTAACAAGATGACTGCAGGTCATCTTTAGGTCCTGGACTTGCTGAGGTAGCTTCATGTTCATTAGAAGGCTAACACAGAGTTATAGATATTATAATAATAGGGTGAAGCTTATAGATGGAATTTATTTGGGGCATTTGCATTAAACAAATACCAAGGGAAGCTGCTGGATTCAGCAAGTTTAGATGTTAGTAAGATTATCATGCCTTGCTAGAAATATAAAACCTGTGTGTGATTGAGTGAATACCCACTATAAAAGGTAAAAACAAAGTAGCCACAGCGTAGATATGAATGATTCAGAAGATGCATCAGGATATCCTGGATCAAGATACACTTTCCAGCTTTTATTGATGGTCAGAAAGGTGGGGAACATTTGCCGGATTAAAGCCATTCTGCTTAAAGGGAGGCAAACTATGCAAGTTTTGTATAACTTCACCCTGCCGTGGCAGATATAATTGTGCTCCATACGTGACTCATACCGTGTTCTAACTCTTGCTGTCATCATTGTATGATACAGACTTTCTATGCTGAGTACTGAGGGTGTTCTGCCATGTTCTCTGCATGGAAACTTGTTCTCCAATAGGTCAGACTGGGGACTTGACTAGACCATATTATGGCTCACTTATAAGACACATGCTGAGGTTTCCTTTTCATGGAACCCAACATATTGTGAAAAAAATGGTCTGTACCCAGATTTCCCTCTGGCATGAAGTCAGGACACATCAGAATGCTGTAGGTCTACTGATCTTAGCAGCCAGAAGAACCCTTCTACTCACAAAGAGATCAAATCTGCAGCAAACCAAATTAATTAATAAACTCCAAAAGCAATCAAATTGGCAAATTAGAGGACAAAACAATTTCTTAGACTGGAATGTCTGTACCAGCATGCAGGTACCAGTTCACTGACACTTCCACAGTGTTTGGTACTCAAGCTCCATGAAAACTGAAACCATCCAAGTTTGCATTGCTCTTTCCAAGTCTCATCAGACAAGAGCAAAACTAAATCACTTCATATTCATTTGCAGCATAACACAGATACTATGGCATCTGTCATGAATGCAAAATAGCAAAATGCATCATTTACTCCTATTAGATATTTATAACTTGTACAGGGCTGACATTGTGTGAGCAAGAGTGATAATAATTTGTGATATAAACTGATATGAATGCTAACATATGTGCAGAAACCAAAATCATTAACAGCAACACATTCATGAATGGATCAAAATAGAAAAGTGAAAAAAAAATAGTCTGCCTTATTCTCTTGAAATGTGGCTAACACAGAACTATTGACTCTCAGATATCTGTCCTGGGACATCGCTGTCTCACAGGAGGCACGATGAACAGAACAGCCATAGGAAAGTACTGAGTGTGTGTTTGTGTGAATTGAGCTATTTTTTCCCAGTAGTGTCTTCTGGGAAATATTTACAGAAAGAGAAAATTATTATTTACAGATTAGGAATACATGATTTGTTAAAACCACAAATTATTTAACTCAGCGTCTGGTGTAGTGATTTTCCGCTGTTTTGCATACATACACTGGGCTGGTATCTGAACAGGCAATATCCATGTGATTCCTATTACATATATTTTTCCAAACGTTCAGCAGTACTAGGTTCTAAACATTTGGTCATACTTTCTAGGAAAACCAGGTCCTAAATATCTGGCCATACTTTCTAGGAAAACTAGGGACAAAATGGGAGGTTGTCAGTAGCTATGCTGGCTTCAGCATTTTATTCCAGCAGAAATGCAATTCAAATCTCTTCCTTTGAAGCCCACAAGAACTAAAAGCACAGCTGAAGTTTTTATGGAAGTTACTTTTGTGGTTGATCGACAATATTATTGCTAAAGCAACATTATGGAAAGATCAACTTTTAGTAATTGTCTATAGGACTGAATTCTGTAAAACTACTACTGAAGTCAGGAGAAAATTTTAAATAGTTTGAACTGACTTTTGAATGACTATGATTTTGCCAACAGTTCGTGTGCCATCCATTTGGAGTGTAAATAAAACTCATACCCTAAAGAGTCGATTTGTATTCTATTCTTTTACAGCAGACTTTTAATTTGTGCGATCATTAATTTTTAAGTGTTCATTAATGAAATACATCCTTGTCCAAAGTTAATAAACGGATTAATAGCTGGGATAATGAGAATTCTGGCAAGACAAGAAAATATCAGGAGGGAGAAATGAGAAGGGGGAACTTGACAAGTTAATGATCCATTAAAGTAAATCCTGGGTCGGTTTAGATCCTGCATGGTTCATTACTGCATAATAAATTTAATTGATAGCCATAAAAATCTAGAAGGAAGCAAGAGAGCTTTTGGTTAAATTCACTGTGTAGACATTTAAGATGTTTCTTAAAGGTTTTCAGTTGCGTCTTATTGGAATAAAGCTTTCTAGTTGCTAAAAGAATTGAAGTACACAAATAAAAGCAAAACACCAGCTTTTAAACTAGTGGCTGGCTGGGTGTGTCACCTAAGCAGCCATCCATTTGTGTTCAAGAACCCCAAGAAGGAGAGGCAAGAAATGGAAATCAAAAGTCCCATTATGCCACTGATTATGTTTAAAACCATAGCATAATTAGACTTAATATACAATATATAATCACATACTGGGAAAATAAATGGTGGTGTTTGGGATAGAGAGAAAAGGCAGGGTATTTCTCTGGATGAGGTCTTGGCTGAAGGGTTGTTGTAGGTGCTACAAACCCACACCACAGATTGCTGTGGCTGCAGTTAGTGGGCTGAAGGTGCAGTTCAGGCTGGGACTTAGAATTGGTCATGTAGCTTTTCCCACTCGATCTCATCAGGAGAATGTGTTTGTGTCTCCAAATAGTATATACAGAGCACAGAGATTGCTGAATAACCACCATCAATGGCTTTCTAGAAACGACAGTGGCACAGCTGAACTCTGCCTTGCACGAGGTGGGCATTTTACATCCACCCCAATGCCCATACTCACTGATGAAGTGAGCTTTACAGATGTACTGAGCTGAGTACCAAACACCAAAGTGAGTTTGTGCACATCTACCCCGACAGGAATGGAAATGCAATTGCATTGAGATCTCCTGACCTTGCATCCATTTTCAAATTCTCCTCTTTTCTTCAAAGCTCCAAGTTTTGGAGATGTTTTCCAGGACTCAGGTGTTGAGCTGGCATCAGCAAACATCCATTAGAGGTGTGCTTCTGACACAGTAAAGCTTAATCAAAAATATACTCCCAAACACTGCTAGTTAAACCACACAAAAGCCACAATTTTTTACAGCTGCAGATTGTTCTCATGGGCATTTAGTTAACATTATTAAAGCCATACTTGGCTTAAATTCCCTTTCTTTCCATGACCACATTAAATTATTTATGTATTTACAAATCAAGATGTTTTTCCTTTGTTGCAGATGCAAGCCTTATCCAGCAAGAGACTACGTAATTAGAAAAGAGCTAACCAACATAACCTTGAATACGTGGGGCATATATTTGTTTAACATAATGGTTCTGTTACACAGACATCCAGCAGGACTGAGAGACAGCTAAGGATAAAGTAATGAGGATCTATTTTTAGGCATCTACTTTTCTTTTAAGAGGTGCTGCTTGGCAGGAATTGTGGGACTACCTAAAAAGGCTCAATTTGTAAACAAGAGCTGATATATTGTAACAAAATGAACTCTGAAGAACAGGAAAGGATGGGATAAGATGTTAAGGACTTTGGCATTAGGGAGTCTGAGGCTGCTATGGCAAGGGACTCTGGGCAGGCAGTCTGGTGCAAAAACAGCCTGAGGAAGGGTAGGGTTGAGAGTTGTTTTAACAAGGAACAGTAAGACAACAGAAAAAACAGCCTTGGTCAAAGACAAGGGAGAAAAATCAGTGGTCAGATCTTTCGCCCACATAACTGCTTAGGAAATGATCAAGGAACTTGTGAAGATGGGGACTGGAACTGGCCCACAGCTCCATTCATCTGCCCTGTGTCCTCACGGTTATTTTTTCCTCTTGGTACATGTGTGTATTACTGTGAGGTCCGCCAAGAGTGTCTGAAAGGCTCATTCAACCCTTAGCAAGGAAACCTTGGCTCAGGGCCACATGGCTGGTTTTGCAGGAAGGGGAAAGCATAAGCTCTCCTGGAAAGCTGCAGGAGACCCATAGACAGCTCAAACTGCAATTTCAGAGCCAAGCCCCAGAATGCATGTCCTGAACACAGGTTAAGAACATCCTACTCCACTCCAAACCAAGAGATCTAAGTAGAAAATGAGTGGAAGTTTAGTTCTGTCTCACCAGAAGAAACATCCAAGCTAGGGGAAGAGCTGCTGCAGTGTCCTGCAATTACAAGATGAAATGAGAATATCCAGTAGGATATTCTTCAGATTTTGCTCAGACCTAGACCTAACACCACAACCTCAAGTGATTATACAGAAATACAATCCCAAGGAAAATAAAGTGTATAATTTTTCAGTATTTAAATAAAATTGCTCAGATTGATAGAATACATTCTGATCCAAAAATCATTCATATTTCAAGTTCAAAATTATATGAAATACCCATGTTTAATAATTAACATATATAATCAGGCTGCTTAAAAGTACTAGGTATGATAATAAGTTTTACATTTTGATAAATGAACAAAAATATTATTAGTGACACATACCACTCTATAATTCACTGTGATATCTCATACTGTTTCTCCTCATAAAGTGGCAAAAGCTATTTTTAGCATAAATATACAAATAAAATATGATTTTCATACATATATAGAGATTTTATATATGTATTTTGGAATTCTACATATATATATATATAAGGAGGTTGCTTTCCTGTTCATATCTTGATTGATCCAATCACAAAATCACACAACACAGCCTTTGTTATATTTTCAGCAAGAGCTATTTATATCTCGAGATGTTTAACTAGGTAGCATTTTCTTTGTTACTCTTCCCCCAGTTTCTCATGTACCACTACGTACTTGGCAATTTCTCTATAAGGTCTTTACCTATATATGCACACACTGTATGTCTTATATATGCATAGAAATTTGCAAGTGAATATCTATTCTGTCAGTATAGGTTACTCTTACACCCTTGTGATGACTTTGCAATGAAGATTTTGCATTAAACTATGCAACAAAATGTCACAATTAAACCTGAAGTAACAGAGAGTTTTTATATTAAATTCAATACTACCATAATTTTACTGAATGTCCAGGTTTTAATAGGTGTAGGTCAGATCAGCTTTGATTCCTCTTTTTTTTTTTTCACTTTTCAAACATTTGTATTCAGTACAGGCTGTGCTAAAATAAACCCAAAAAGTACAGTGATTGCTTTAATATATTATTTCCAAAGCTGGAATTTGGGGAAAGAAAAATAAGCCAATAAGCAAACAACCTTTTCCTGTTTTTTTTTGTTCTACTACATAAGGGGCATTAACTTAACTGGCCTTAGTTAAATATAACCTACTGCAGTTCCAACAGACTGAATCAGCCTGTTGATTTTTAACAATGGGCATTTTGCATGGTTTCTTCCCTTAGAATGGTGGGATTGGCATTCAGAAATCAGAGTGGAGGAAACACTAATTGCCATAAGAATTCTGGCAAACTCCATTACAGTAATGACTGTGTATTCAAACATTCCCTATTAAAAAAATTACCAATTAGAAAAGTACATTTGGAAAGAAATGTAAATAGCTAAACCTAATGATTGGTTTAATACCACTTTCATTACTTCCCATTAATTTCTCCTGGACATGACCGGTGTATAATTATTCTAAGCTCTTACACTCTCTTGCTCTCTAGATAATCCAAACCTTGCTTTGGGAACTGCCTGCCTGGGTGGCATCAGGGGACACCTTCCTCACCACACCTGCTATGAGAAGCACAGGTACCTCATTCAGAACTAGCTGGAAGGTTTAGAGTACATTTTAATTTATCTTTTGCTGCAGCCCCAATGGGATGAATGTTTCTAACTGCTTTATTTCCCATGGGTGCTCTCATAATAAATATTTTAGTGAAACATTCAGATACTACAGCAAGAGGAACAATAAAAGAACTTAAATTAACATTTCTATCTGTGTAACTAGAATTCACATGGTGGGTTCATACACAAGAAGGAATCTGATAAAGAAGAAATTATTTATGAAATATTCTTTTATTTTTTTCCTAAGGGAAGCGTGCATTAGAAGTACACAATGACTGCAGTGCAATGGTACCACGTGTGCACACAGTGTTTGCACTAGTGAACTACTGGAAATGGCTCCAGACTGTAATTATGTAGTCAAGATCTAGCTGTGCTGCCAAAATTCCTTTTCAAAATGAATTACCAAATTCTGGAGGCCTAAAAAGCAAAATCAAAAGCAAATTCAGACTTTCCCTGAACATAAACTTGCTTGAAACGAAGTGGTGGTATTCACAGACATCATCAAACAACACAGAACCTAAACTAATGGGGAGATTGCAATATGATAAAATGTTTGATCACATCTGCTGGATCTAATCCCAAAGGCTGTTTCCAGGAGATAGTCTGTAACATCTCCTCAGGTTTTTGGTACAATTTTTCTTAATGTGTATTCATGCCTATTTCCAGCATGTCAAAAAAAAATATACTTGGCTCTTTGGTTCTTTGTTGAATTAATATCTCATTGCCTTCCTTCTTCAACCGAATGTATTAACCATGGGGAAACTGTGCAAGGCTACACCAATTTTCATTTAGTTCTGGTATCAGAGGCATAATGAACTGGTGAACTCACCAGTGTTCCCACTGGCCCATGGCAAGAATCTGACCACCTGGGTAGCCTTAGCCCTGGCCTGACTATACACTCATACACCCACAGTGTTAATCTTCTCCAAGGATGTATGGAAGGGTGCAGAATGGCCTTCTTTTATAAAACACTCAGCTTGTTGTACCCCTGGAGCAGGCAACCTCACCTTGGCCCGTAAGATCCACTCTTCATATCCCTTGACTTTAATGAAATGAGAAGGCTCATTGTATAAAATAGTGTTAAACATACCTTTCTTTCCAACTACACTTCTATGAAAGATGAAAAGTAGTACTGCCAGCTCTTAGATAACTGCCCACGTTATGAGCCGTCAGCCCCTTTTTAAACAGGAATTTAGCCATTATCAAAGGTCACCTTTCAGGCTTTTCACTGAGAAGTTCATAAAATACCTATAAAGCCAAATTTTAGTTTGTGCTAAATCTGTGTTAGGCAAATTTAATAAGAAACATTTTGAGCAGCCATGTACTGCTGTGTCCCAGATGATTCTCTTATGGGACTAATGCAAAAAAATGATTGCTTCTTAAAAGCCTTCTTGGGCACGTCATTCTTGCTGGTATTCAGGCCATTTATTGAGAAAAGGTTAAACCAAATCATTTATCAATTGCGGATCATGAGTATTTTCACTGTATCACTGTTCTTTTATTAGAAAAATACCATACTTCACTATAGATAAATGTGTAACTCATTTCTGTATGTTGTGAGGAACAGAAGGTTACTACATCATCATAACCTCAGGACGGGACTGTGAGGCCAAAGGATGCAGAATGACTATTCATTTTAATGATATTTTGGTGCCTAAACTCCCAAGCTGGCTTTAAAGATCTGTAGCAGCCAGAAAGCTGTAGGGAGATCAGACTGGCACACGGCTTGTAACAGGGAGAGGTTTGAGCAGCCTGCTCTGATCTGAGCTTCTCTGAAGTCTGTCGTTCAAATTCGGTGCCCGTACAGGGGTTGTTTTGTGTTTAGTTACCCTTACTGTCAATATATTGCAACTCCCTGGTACATACAGGCTAACCACGTATATTGTTGTGTTGCTGTGGGTGTTGCTATGATGCAACAATAATTTTTAAATTATTTTTATTATAACATCCACTGAGTGAAATATAACGCGGATGAAAATTATTCGGAAATATGGCAATATAGGCAGTATCCAAAGGGATAAATAATAGCTGTTTCCTAGAAACTGGATAACCCTGGCTCCACTGGAACGGCAGTATAAACATGCTAAACTGGGAATTAATGAGAGGGTATGAATCCAGACCAGTACATATGACAACAATCAAGAGTAACAGGGCTCACAGGAGCATTGGAAAGGGCAGTGGGCAGAACAAAGTGCCGGAAGAGCACCCAGCTGCGATGCCAAAGCCCTGAAAGCCCAACAGATACAGCCACGGTGGTGTGGAGATGAGAAATAGGAAAACTCATAGAATAGCTTGTGGATACACAGTGTGCTGAGAAAGCATTTTCAACATAGTTTCCACGCAAGCAGTATTAATTGAAAAATATTCTACATACTCGTAGAAGTGGAGTGAACAGGTCTGGAAAATTTCCAGGACCTCTAACCATAGAGTGCCCATAAACACAGAGGTCTTTGGAGACCCTGGATGTGGTTGCTGTTCTGCTGACTGTGTCCTTCCTGAGTACCTCATTTTGAAAGTTCAGGCTGTAATTATCCCCCATCCTCTTCCCTCCTAACAGTGTAAAATCTGGCTGTACGGTTGGGAAGTAATATTATTTCACATTTTTATGTGGCATTTTACATGTCTCAGGCACTGGGAAGACATTGATTCAGCCTGACAGGACCTCAGTGAAGTAGATGGGTAATTATTATTTTTATCCCCTTGCAAACTACTGGAGAATTGAGGAGAATTGTCCTCGGAGAGTATCCAAACCAGAATGAGGACTCAGGGACGTGGGGAACCACCTGTGTTCATCCAGGCAAACCAGTTCTCAGCCTGAGCAGGAGATGGGGAAGGAGGGGGGCTGAGGAAAGCACGAGCTCTGCTGGAAGGGCTGAAATATTTTTCTAGATACAGTAATTTAAAGATAATTCTTCAGACTTCTGTTTTCTTTTTTCTCTCATGCATGACTCACACAAGGCTAATTACATGGTGATGTTCTGTTATTATACAGTTACAGGACTGTTTAGTGTGTCTTTTTAAAAAAAAAAATAAATCATAAATGTGTGTTGAACCTGGAAAACCCTGTAAGCTATAAAGTTCACAAAACTACTCCTTTATGTGAGTGGGGTCTGCCCATAACTTGATGAATGTATTGCCAGATTGAAAAGGAAAAAATCTTTAGTATGGCAAAAACTATGAAGGTCCATATGATTTGAATTAAATTCAGATAATAACTGTACTTGGCTCAGTGGTGTTTGGAAAGAGAGTTTGAAATTCTCCTTAGAGACATTTCTTAGCTTTACTCTCAACGAGAGCTATGACTGACTACTCCTTTCAAAGAGGAAGAAAAAGAGTTCAACATATTTAAATCCTTTACTAGAGCCTCTTGCCTCTTTCAAAGTCTATTTTTCTTGAAAATTATATTTATAGATAAAAGGGGGGGATGCGAGCAAGGGAGATATACATCTGCACAAAAATGCTCATCTATCTGTGTATCACACTCTATAAATATACACATTATAAATAAAGATATACTACACTCTGTGTGGCTGTGGACAAGGCATTTCATTTTGTCTGTATTTACCCAACCATTTGAGCAGGCAAGTTCCTGAGCACAATCAGCAGCAGTATATTATTGTAATTGGGCTATTTGCACTTTTCCAGATAATAAAAAATGTTCGAAATCCATAGCAAAATACTGAAATATTATTTTAAACAGTGTCACTTGTTAGTCAATTCACGTGAACATATTTCATTGCAGTGATAGCAACATTCATTGTTTTCTGTAATTAAGGTCTGGCAGCTGAGAAAAGCACAGTGGGAAGAGCCAACCAACGTGATGCTATAAACACACTCCCACCATCCCAGTGTAACTTAGAGCAGCCTCCAGGAAGCTGTAATTTAAGCTGGCACCAACAGTTTCAGTAAGACCAGAGATCAGAGACATGTCATGTGCTTGATCAGCCCCTTCCACCACTGATAGTCCCTCTTTTCTTGAAGCTCTTCAAAAAACATTGATCTATCCAAGGGTTTTCAGATGACACAATTTTTTAGCTCTCCTCTTTTGCAGCCTCAAAGCTCTTTTGTGGTAAAGGCAAGCTATTAAGATTTGCTTCTAAAATGCACCACTGGCACCAAATTGCTTTCAAATCACAATGCCTGTTATAGTTACAAAAGGTTTAGTAACAGTGAGAAAAACAAACTGCTTACAATGGTAGACATTGTTTGTCCACAATCACACTATTTTCCTGTTTTACATGCATGGAAACACAAAGTTTCCCCTATTACATTTCACCAGACCCTGCCAAAATAATTTGCAAACAAGTAAATTAAAACAAATCATGAATAATAAAATAATTCCTTTAAAAAGAAAGGCAATTGTGCTTGAATTTTTCTCTGTGTGTGTGCATTTTTCATAGAGTACATCCAATGTTAAATAAACAACTCATATCATTGGCATTTTTAAGTACTAAGTTATGAACACATAACCATCCCCTCAAATTTGTGCATATTTAACCTTTTTATTTTTACTAAATAACCCTTCCCCTACCCCCAAATGTTACAGATGTGTTTCAACAGCTGTCCTTGCTTTCTCTGCAGTGTGAGTTTAATGGATGAGCATGCGTATGAATGCCCTATCATCAACTTATTAAACAATACCTTCCAAATTACTGAAATGTACTTAAAAATTATGATCTGCCCTTAATACCTGGGTGCAATACCACCAAGTAATGTGCTTCCTTTCTAGAAGATGTTTTCTGGTGTGTTACTAATGATTTTTTGACATTACTGATTAGATTACCTGTTAGAAAGAAACCAGTTCCATATTGGCCCTGTCAGAAGGGAGAATCTGTTCTCTTTATCCAATGAATTTGAGTTTGCTTCTCATATTCTTTCTTAAAATACCATTTTATCAGTCAATTATTCAGCCTCAGGTTGGAGGAAGGAAGAAATAAAGGACAGGTGCCAACATGATGGAGGTAATAAGGGACACATGCAAGCAAAATGTGTTTGAGTGGTTGCTGAAACCGAACTCACTGTGGATATGGGACTAATTCTTCTTCCAGATGCATTTGAAAGCAGCAGGACCTATATGTGCATGCCTGAGGGTAGACTTTATCACAGCATTGTTTTGGTTGGAAATGATCTTTAAGATCATCAAGTCCAGCCGTTAAGCCAGCACTGCCAAGTCCACCACAACCAGACCAGAAACCACCAAAGGGAACTGGCAATGCGACACAAAGGTCTGGGAATTTACAGAGCCCAGATCCAAAATTTACATCTTCAGTGAACTCCAGTAGTGATGGACTCAAATTGTCCTGCTATGACTGTCCCGTGTTCATGCCTCATATCAGCTATAACTGGTGGTGAATGACATGACCAGTGTGAAACAGAGGAAAGTTAGCAAACCAGTCCTTAAGGGCATCCTGGAGAGACACTGTGACAGCAAATCATCATGGCTTTCCACAGCTGGAGCTGAATGAAGTGTCTGAGTATATTGTTAATGTCTGTATTTAAAGTCAAAACTAACTCACAGGGATCTGCAACCCTCAAATAACAAAACCAGCAGCATCCTGTGATAGGGTGAAAAAGGAGCATGAAGCAACAAAGACCTGTGAAAGAGCAGTAGTTGTAGAAGGCTGCATTGAGAAAAGAAGAAAGGATGGTGTCACCAGAGAAGTCCAAGTGTGATGAGCAGAGAAACTGGGTAGAAAAAGGGCTGAGGGAACGTGGAGGAAAGGGAGATTATTTGAAATAGAAAGTGGCTTGAAAAATATACAACTGGAGCTACGACAGGCAGGATAAAAGGAACCTGAGGCTTGGGAATGCACAAGGAAAGGGTCTGACAGCGCAGAGCTTCGTGAGGAGAGGAACAAAGCGAGCACTGAGTGCTTCAGCAGTGCTATCAGTGTCATTGCTGGGCCTTCTTCAACTTTAAATTGTTCCTCACAAATCTTTCATGAACTAATGGTTTCCTAAAATACCGCCTAACTGTCCTATTTCTCCTAAAAATAAAACTTTTGACTCAGGTATTACACGTGTGCTCTGATTCGATTACAAGTTCCCTCACACGACAGCTTCTTTGTGTGAGCATCTACTGCTCTGAAGAGCCTATGAGAAAGGTGCTGTGTGTGCACCACACTGATAAACTTACAGCTCTAATTCTGACTTTTGTCTGCTGAGTTTCTTCTGCCTCTTTCTAAACGTACTCTTTGTGTAATTAAGCTTATATTAATGAGCCTTAATTCAGCAAGGAGCTTAATTTTAGTTCAAATAAGATTCAAACTTGTATGATGTTCAACAGGAATAGATTCAAGCACCTGCTTCAATCTCTCCTGCTGAGTTGCAACTCCTCATTGTGAAGGGACACAAGGGTGAAAAGGACCCTTTACAGGTTCACTGGTCATTCTTTTCTTACTCTCCAAAAAATATTATTCTTGGGAAATATCCCAGACACACGTTACCAGTTCCTGGCTGGGAGTAACCTGTTTGTCCAGAAGAAGTGAAAATACAACCGAATATAGATAATAGTATTCAAAATGAAGAGAAGGTGGCTCAAGTAGTGCTCACACAAAAAAAAAAAACACACTAAAATCAAATATAAAAAAATCCCAAGGAATACACTACCCTGCAATTTACCCTAATTTGTGAATGAGATTCTACATTCCCCATATTCTTTACTAAGAAAGCTGTGCAAGGTGTTTTGGGTCTGCAGTGAGAAACCCTAACTGTAGTATTAACAATGAGAAGACAACAGTCTGCTTCCTTGCCAGCAAGGAAAACAAAGCAAAACATACAGTTTTGTTGTGGGAAAGACTTGCCTGAGAGAAAAAAGGAATATGCCTCGTTACACAGCAGGTGTAGTAAGGGTTGAAACACAGCTGAGCAAACACTTCTCTGCCTCTAGTAACATGAAAAAATTCACTGGCAGATCCAGCACTAAATAGAAGAAATGTAACTAATTTGAACACGTGTTAAATCCAAGTAAACTGCTTCTATTATCCTGGTAGGCACTAGCAATTTTTTGTTGCAAATGTTATGCCTTGCACAATTTGAATATTAATTTTACATGACATCTATACTCTCCCATTCCCATTCTTCCAGGCTTCAGCCTGGAGAAGAGAAGGCTTCAGAGAGACCTTAGAGCACCTTCCAGTACCTGAAGAGGCTCCAGAAAAGCTGGAGAGGGACTTTTTATAAAGGCATGGAGTGATAGGACAAGGGGGAATGGTTTCAAACTCGAAGAGGGGAGATTTGATTGGATATTAGGAAGAAATTCTTTGCTGTGAGGGTGGTGAGACCCTGGCACAGGGTGCCCAGAGAAGCTGTGGCTGCCCCTCCCTGGCAGTGTTCAAGGCCAGGTTGGATGGGGCTTGGAGCAACCTGATCTCGTGCGAGGTTGGCAGGGGGATTGGAACCTTAAATTCCACATATGCAGATACAATCTGGCAGGACTATTGATTTTTCTGTTAGCTATCTAGCTGACTAGTTGTTTTAGGCAAACTTGCAGAACACCTCACAGTTAATTTTGACAGGTTTTTTAATATGCATGACAAGAGACCAGAGCAGAGCAAAAGATACAAAGGGAAGCAAAGTCTATTTGGTCGTAACAAGGGATGTTTCCATCTGAAAGAATTTTTCCTACCTGTATTACCATGACCCTGTCTTCCAAGAATAGTATGCTGTAATTTTGCCCTGAAAAGTTAAAAAGGCAAACACATTACCTATTAGTATTATATTCTTTCTCCTTTGTGTATATTTACTTCTCCTGTAAATTAACATAACATTTCTTTGCGTATGACATATATCACAAGGCTGTGTTTAAAGATTTTTCCAACTATTTGTGAAATTTATCACTGAAAAATATTACAGAGTCACACTACTCAGATAAACAGTATTACTTGTTTAGTTTTGCCTCCAATGATGATTGGTCATTTTGGAGCATCCCCATTTTTAGTTCAACAGCTATTGAAAACTTGCATAACTTGTCTAATAATCCTTTGAGCTCTTGTTTGGTCAACGAAAGAGATTTGTTACAAAGTATTTCTGTAATTTTGTATTATTACCTACAAGCTGAAATCAAAAAAAAAAAAAGGTTGTTGGATATTTGAAAACATATAAAACATATTGAGAAACAGGCTGCATTTTCTATGGTCAAGTTCTCCTCTATCTAATACAACATCTTTCAAAAAAACCTTAAACAAATCAATTTTAAATATTTTAATTTATACAGACCCTGATTTACCATTTTGATAAGTGTATTATTAATGCTATAGAGTATATCAGAAGAGATTTGGCAGTTGTTTCCTGTTTAAAATCAGTATATTTTCCCTGGAATGAGATTTTTTTTCCCCTTCCTATTTATAATCACACATACACATATAGAAGGTTTCCTTGTTTCCATAATATGCACAATTTCCAGTAGTACTGATGGTTCATGTGTGTGCATAATGACGGGAAAAAGGCAAATTATGGCAGGCTTTAAAGGTTTTATTGTATTTGATATACACACGCTGCTCTTATTGAGGAAGCTAATGAAGGCTTTGCAGGAATATCTACATTAGTACAGACCCTGCAGCTGTTAACCTGAAATTATTCTCATTTATCATTTGAAGAAAGGAAAAAGGGACCTATTTAAATTGCTCATGCTAAAAATACTATAAAAGTTTTCACTGTGTATATGTAAGCAATCATTACCTATTCCCACCTATCACTGCTCTCACTGAGAACATCTTAACAATTTACTTCAGGAGCTCATCCCAGCTCAGGGGTGGGCATGGGAAGATCAGTCTGATCTGATTTGGAGAGCAGATCATGGATATCATCCTGGGGCTCCAGAGGCAGAACTGACTCCCCCAAGATCACAACTCTGAGCCCATTTCAGGGATTTTTAGGGTCTGCATCTTTCACAGACAGAGAAAAATAGAAATCGGTGACTCCCTGTGTTCTTTTGCACATGAAGTTGACAGGGAGATGGGTTGTGCTGGAAAAATGGCCTGAAAAGTAGAATTATGGCAAAAAAAAGGAGTGAATTCTGAGCAAAGAAATCAAATATCTGTACTACACAGGCCTGTCAGATCCAAAACCTGAGCAGGAATATGTAAGGCTGTCTTTCTGTGATCTATCAATGTGTCTGGGTATGGCACACTGAAGGAGATGTATAGAAATACAGATATACTGATACTTCATGCCATGCCACAGACCTCTTGAGCAATCATCACTTTTCAGGTGGTAAGTACAAAAGCAATCCATCTTTTTCATCAGGGCCCCGGCTTCTATTGACACAGGTGGGTGAAGGACATGGGGTATTTCAAGGCTGTTACTCCAAAGAAGAAACATAGAATAGAATCACTTTGGTTGGAAAAGACCTTCAATATCATCAGGTCCAACCATCAGCCCAGGACTGCCAAGTCCACCACTAAACCATATCCCCAAGGGCCACATCCAAACGTTCTTTGAACACCTCCAGGGATGGTGACTCCACTACTTTCCTGGGCAGCCTGTTCCAATGCTTGACCATCCTTTCTGTAAAAAAATTTTTCCTAATATCCACCCTGAACTTCCCCCGGTGCAATTTGAAGCCATTCCCTCTTGTCCTATCGCTAAACGTGAAGGGTAACAAGGCTTTTTCTCTGTCATCTACCTCACTCATCCCTATTATGAGCTTTAGTAAGATAAGTACTACCAGTGCAGCCTTGCAATCTAAAAACAATTTAAGTAATTATGGAAGAAGCTTGCTAGATAACTGATTTGATTATCATAAAACATACTTTAATATACTTAAATAAAGCCAATAGCTCCATGTGCTGCTGAAGTTTGCTGAGTTAGACAGTAGGATGGCAGGCAGATCTCAATTGAAAGCATCTGCCTGGTGGGCAATGACCAATTCATTCAGGAGGAAGAGTCTGTCAGACTCATTACCTTTTCCACCTCTGTCATATGGATGTGAAGGGGATGAGCAGGGTTAGAAGAACACCAGCACATGCATACAAGCCACTGCCTCCAAGGTTTGCAGGAGACCCTCAAAATTGATGTCTGTTTCCTGTCACTGACAACCTGTCCTTACCAATGAACCTGTCCCCAGGTTTGTTAGCTAAGTGGGCAGGGAAATCTTCAAACAATATGAAAACATAGACTTGTGCTCCATCTCTAAAATAGACCATAAAAAGTATATTCTCTGATACAAATGGATTTGTTTTATAAACCTACCCACTCACACCCAGAGCAAATGCAGAACCTGCATGAGAATTAATATCTTGTGTTTGTAATCAGACATTATTTTCTTCTGCATAAACCACAAGCAAGTGTTAACTGGAAAGCCTTGATGAAGCACAATGATTAGGTTGAGGTGAGAAGTCAGCAGGGGCCAGGCATGCAGCCCCATCACACAGGTCTAACGGTTCCCAGTGCTTGTTTAGCTTTGATTCTCTTGGTTTTATCCTTTTCTCTTCCATTTCTCCCAGCAGCAAAAAGAGGTATAAAGTAAACATGTCACACTACATCCTGAGAGGGTGAAACTGTGAAAGTCCCAGGCTCTGTGCAGAGTGTTGACAACTCTTCCCCGTCTGCACCTGTGCAGCCTGAAGCAGCTGCTGGCTGGGACTTGGGCATGGCTGTAGAACTGGGCAGTCAGAGAGGAAACTGCTTTTCTTGATTTGCTGTAAGTGGTGGCACAGTACTTGAGCCTCTAAATGAAGTCACAAGAAAATATTTTTTGTTGATGTACCTGTTTCAGAATGCCTATCCCATCAAAAAATTTTTTACCACAGATTTAAGTGAGAGGTTTAAAAGTTGTTTTAAAGAGAGAGATTAAAACTTGTTTTAAAACTGGAGACGGTATATTATTTTATATATATATACACACACACACATATATTTGCTAGAGCTGGTAGAATTGAAGTTAAGGAATACCCATTCTTTTGCAAGACTAAGAACAGGCAGATTTGGGAAAATTTTGTTCTATATTTCATTTAGACTAACTCAAATTAAATTATCATCAAGGCAAGATTATGGATAGCCAGCTTGTATTCTTTAACCCAGATATATCTCAGTTCAAGCTCTGAAGAACGTTAAAAACACATTAAGTAGAAAATTACTAAGATGGCTAATTAAGTCTTATCGAAGAACACATCTGCAAATATACATGCACTGGCAGCTGTTCCATCATAGTTGCTCTTATTACAAAAAGTAGAAACCAGTCCTTGTAAGGAAAATCAGACAGTTACTTCAAGAAGAAAATATTTATACATTATTAAATTACTGATTTCTCAAATACCTGATGTTAATTTAATGAAGATGGAAATCATGTCTATATTCACCCATCTGTTTGATGAAGGGTTCGCTGACTATTTCAGGAAGAAGAAATTGGCTTCTTTCAACACCATTAGAGAGACTTAGTCAAAAGCAGGTGCTACAGAAAATTATTTTAGTGGATTACTATCCCCCATCTCCCCCTTAGATTCAAATAATACAGGATGAAAGAAATGCAGCTTTCAGTTCACCTCATGAAATGCCTATATCACAAAGAGAGTTCATTTGTCCTCTGAGCTGGGGCTTGAAATCCAGGTTCCTCTCTTCCCCTGCATTTCTGAACGAGCTTTAACAGATCATTTGAACTCTTTGGCCTATACCAATCAAACCCATGGGGTCAGTGAGGACCTACAGAAGCATTGCAGCCTGCGAAGGGTTGGGTCATATATATAATATACACATAATAAGAGATTCTGAGCTCTCTGTTGTTGTTGTTAATACTATTATTATCATTATCATCTGCAGCTTTTCCATTGTATTAACTAGGGCAAGGAGCATCCCCAGTCTTACAGGAGAGCCTGTATAGCTGTAACCACTGCTGTTCACACTATGTGTGTGTTCCCTGGAGTCGGCGTCGAGGGCAGATCCTCTGTCTCACATTCAACATGGGAACTCACCTCTCACACAGGGGTGAGAGCTGTGAGGTTTAGCTTCCACTCTTTCACGCAGGCCATTGCTCCTAACGATACAGCCAGGATTTGCAAAACCTTTCAAGGCATATTTAAAAGGGGAATTATCTGCATTTAGCTAGCTGGAAAGTACCAGTTGCTGGAATTCCTCCAAGAATTCTTTTTACAAAGTAAAATATTTGGAAAGTACATTTGCAATCAATTTAAGGGAAAGGCACATTTTATATTAAAACCCTCATACTCTGGTTAAAACACTCACTTTGACTATTATTTTCTAAAATGGAGTGTTACGAGATCCAAGCACAATATACTGTGGCTTGCAGAGCAGAGTTAATAAACAGGATAAAGTTTCACCAATGCAAGCTGAGATTCTGCTTCTCTTTGATTATTCCCCTTTTCATCCTGACCCATGCCACTAAGAAGCAAAAAGAATATGCATCTCAGTAAATTTTGAAGATGAAAGTTAGGGTCAGAGTTATAAAAAATAGAAACTGAGACTGATTTTCTCCAAAACAGGTCAAGATTTCTAAAAAAAAAGGAGATTTTTAAAAAAAACAAAAGTCTTCCAAAGCTGCTGATCAGACTAGAGAACTATTGGGCAGAGTCTTACAGAAATTTCTGACTTTTTAGGGGGTTAATGCCTCTCAAAATCTCACAAATCATTTAGGAGAACACATTCCGCAGACAAACTGATGAAAAACTCCTCCCCTAAATCATGCAATTACTTTAAAAAAGTACTCCTCTTTAGACTTCTTGGCCTAGATCAACTCGGTGGCAGGTTTCAGTGAAAAAGCACTGGCTAATGGTGGTTCCTGACCCAAGTATGTCTTTCAGTGATGCTTCTTGCGCAGGGCTGACAGTTTCAAATGAAGGCATAACTTTAGTCCTTATGACAGAAGGCAGAAGCAATTACTGCCACAGTTACAAATCCACAAAACGTTTAAATATTTTCAAAAGCCAGTAAAATTAATCTGATAGTTTATTTTAACTTCTCTTGTTTTACATACACTGGTATTGGATCTATCTGAAACATAAAAGAAGAAAATAAAACACGCAGGCTTTGGCAGTGCTAAGCCTTGTGTGTTATGGTTTTCTGAAGCTAAGTGTGCTACATTAAATGTGCTAAGTGAAGGGAAGATATAGCATTGTTATTGTAGAGGGCATTTTGATTCTTTGAAATAGCAAAGGGCAGATGAAAATAATAAGACCTTGCATCTCGCAGGATCTTAATGCACTTTAAAGATTGCACTTAAGGGGATGACCTCACCCAGCAGTGGTACTTGCTGATCTAATGGGTGCTAACACAGCCCTTATTAACTGCAGCCCTGTGTTTATAAAGAGAGAGGTAAGAAATAACCTATCCAGTTGAAAATGCAGTGGGAATTTAGGCAAAGGCACTGAGGAATCCAGCCAGAACACAGGGACTAACACCTAAACTCTTGCAAAACGTGTTTGTGGGGTCTTTTAATGCCCACAATCAGTTGCAGCAGAACATTAGTTATTGAGCACAGCCAGAAACACAGCACCATCCAACCATTAGTTGAGTCATGAGTCAAAAAACAGTCTGTTCACAGGGTATCCATTGGCAGAAAACCTTGGCCAGCCCCTGAGCTGAGTACCTTGGGTACTGAGAACATTGCAGCCCGTTTGATCTCCATACCCCTTCAGCTACTGATGTACTTGCAAGACTGCCAGCAAGACTCAAAATTAGTTCCAGTGCCTGTGGTAAGGTACCAGACATATCTTACATAGCATGGGTTTAAGTGTTCCAGACTTAGTGGTGACTGAGGTATGTCTAGGTGAGTGGCACACCTAGCAGCCAGGGTAACCTCCCTTCCGGCTTGTTTGGCTTCCAGACTTGTGGCTGAGACAGACAATACCTGCTAGAGCCCAGCCCTCCTCAAGAAAAGTCCATTTGCAGAAAAACCCCTGTCGTTTGCCACCATCTGCATCAAGGCTTTGAAGTCAATATATTTTTTCAAAAGAGCTTTCCAAAGTGAAATATTAAAGGGTATGACAAGTACGATTTGGCTGGCAGCACCTGGTACCGTCTTGCAGTGCCACGAGACCTGCAGTGTCCTGGTCCAGCATGTATGATCCCTCATATTAATTCCCTGCTTTCTTCTACCGGAATATTCATGTTGAAATCCATGCCGAGGGGTGGGAAATCATTGGTGACACATGAAGGGAAAGCCAAGCACCTTGAGTCTGCTTGTTCCTCTCTCAGTGCCTGCCTGTACTCTGCCAGCCTTCTTTGGAAAGATATGTTCACTCTTGGCAAAATCAGCAGGGAGAACATGCACAGCCCTTTCCTGGAACAAGTGCAATCCATCCTGGGAAGACTTAGAAAAAGTAGTAGCTACTCGTCCTGCCTTTTCCAGCATATCTCGCTCAATTCCTTCTAAAAATACCCAGCATGAGCTCTTATTATAATGAGATTTGCTGATAAAGGGTGTGGTGCCATTTAGAGATAAGAAATAGGAATAACTTGGGTAGAGATGTGAAGGAAAAAGGGGGGTAAATTGTGAGTTCTATAGAGATAAACTGTCAAACCTGATCATGGGTTTTCTACAGACAAATGGAGATTTGGGGATCAAGAAAGCTTGGTAGAAAGGCCATACATGTGGAGGACACACAGAGAGGACAGCTGTCCATTATCTCATATTAGCAGATCTCATTTTGACCAGAGAATTCACCTTTTCTTTCCATGTCTCCATCCTCTGACAGAGAGCTTTCCCTTGGGAGACTGGGGCAAGATGAGTTTATCTTGTGCCCTGCACCTGCAGTCCCCTCCCACTGAACACCTAAAATTTCCTGATCACTGAAGCTGGCAGTTCCAGGTAGACCATCAGGTAAAATTCCTGCAACCAAGAAATAAGGCCCCAGAAGTTCTGTCTGTATGGTAGGGCTGCTGTAGGGCTGGGGGTTAATCCTGCCTGAACGCAGACACCCATATGAAGATATCTCCAGCATTCCCACAGCCACAGCAGCCATTGTGGTGGTGCTGGGCCATGCCCCAGGCAGCACTTGCTGCTGAAGGGCACTGAAGCCTGACCAGGAGCAGTCAGACCTCCATTCATGGGCAGGCAGCCCCCAGGGTAGGCACAGAAGACCCAGCCAACAGCAGTATGCATCTCCACAAGCCCAAGGCAAGCAGAAGTCAGCCTCTGGTGCATGTAATGTGATCCAGACCCTACCTTGTCTAGAAGAAGGAACAAGCAGAGGCAGAGCCTCAAAGAAACAAGCTGGCTTCAAGCCTGGAGAGATGAAAGCACCTGCCAGGAACCCACCAAATCTTGTGCTCCCAAAACTTCCACCATGCTCCCAGCCTTAGATTCCACTAATGAGAATAAATAAGGCAATCCATATTCAAACAGCCTGCAGATTAGATCATGATAAAATTTACATGAACTCTGCCTCATTAGTGTTACCAGGGATACGGGCAGGGTTTGAGAAGGTGTGATAAAACCTCAAGTTGTGAAGAACCTGAAAGTAAACTGAAATAACTTCTATGTTGCCAGTACTGGCAGATCCAGTAGATGGTATCAGGAACTTTGTAGCAGTATTTATGGTCACGTTGATTATTAAAACCAACGGAGTTGCACTGAGGATCAGCCAGGACGGTTTTGCCCTTAAAAACAGTGTAAGTGACTTCTAGGCTAAAGGAACTAGAGGAATGAAGATCTGAGCTCAAGTTTGGTCTTTAACATCTCAAGTCTCTATGATGTCTCACTCACCACATTATTTGCACCCTCACACAGTAAGATGTGAAACTCCAGAAGTTACTGGTAGCCAGACAAGATTGTAAATAAGAATGGCATATATGCATATTCTAGATGTATATATTCTAGATGTCTATTCTCACATGTCTACCTCTGAAATTCCATATTGATATCCAAGGTCTTCACCAATGAAGAAATTGTTACGAATACCTTTTTCCCCCCTTTCTGGCATTAGCAATGTTTTTCTCAGGTAACATGCAAAAAAAGTACATTTTGCCTTGAAAATGGCAAAACCCCCCAAGATGTCACAGCCTTCAACCTCCCAGGATATTCGTGAGCCCTAAGGACACACAGAACCTGCAGGACATGCCGAGTGATTAACCTAAAGGCAAAAAGCCACTGCATAAACCTGAACACAAACCCCAGTTTATATCAGGGACCCGGGGAGCCCAGGTCACTGCTCACATTTGCAGTGAGTGCTGAACCCAGGCTAAGCCTGAGCTGGTTTCAGGTTCACTGCAAATATCTCACACAGCCACACAAATGACCCAATAAAGGCAGAACCTTGGATTCAGTTTAAAAAGTCTGTGGAGCTCCAAGAAAAGCAATTTATGCTCTGCCAACTATCTTAAATGGAACTAACAATTACTGAGGCTTGAAATTGTTTTATTTCCCTTAAACACAGAATTAACACAGCAATGGAGATGCAGATGCCCTAACAGCACAGCACAACAGCTGTGAAACAGTCACTGGAATTTATATCACCAACTAATAATGCCAGTTTGCAACATGTTGCATTTTTATAAAATCAGAATATTCAGTAGTGTCTTGAAAATTGGATATGTTTCATCTTCCTTTTACGGATGCCTGCAGTCATCAGAAATGTATGACTGTTTACTTTTTAATGTTTTTTGTTGTTTTTTTTTTATTTTGTCAAACTGTCAAAACAATTACCTCATTGGAGGCCACGTCTTGGCATAGAGACAGTGGAATGAAGAGAGGTTCTCCTCTGTGGACAACAAAGCAAACCGTTCACGCTAACTACCCTTGGAGAACAGCTTGCTCCAAGATAATGTGGGAGATAAATGATTGCACTGACTCTTTTTCATGTTACAAAGCAGGTCGATGCTTGCGAAGGAACCAACCTGTTTTTTTGAATCAGACACAACAGAAGGAAGACAGTAACTTCTGGGAATCACAGCAAACTGGGAAAATACATTTCTGCAAGGTTTTGATTTCCGCCCACTGGTGTCACTTGAAACAGAGAAAAGTGAATTTTAACACCCATGACAAAATACATGATTTTATAAGAGGCACATATTGCCTTGGAGTGCACAAAGTATGAGTCCAAGTTCATTTCATTGTGAACAAGGCAACAGATGATTTGAAGAGTGCACTTGACCCTGTGTCCCCCTTTTATAGCATTGCTGTGGGATGGGATTTTGTTTTCCCAGCCTTGTGAAAGTATTGTATAAGAGGCTCATAGGTGAATTAACCCTTTGCTGAAATTTAAAATGTTGCAACCTCTCTCTTCCTCTCCTTACAAGAAGCAGTAAAGCAGTCGCTTTACCACACTTGCTTGCTGCATAAGTATCAGACTAGTAAAACTGCAAGGTTACACAAGAACAATGCACAGGGCCTGATTCTTCAGATCAGAGGCACAGCAACTGTCCCAGCCTCTATCCATACAGTGTGTGATCCAAGCATAAGCACTGGCATTAGCCCAGTCCAGCCTCCTGACTCACTACAGTTATGCCTAAGTTAGGATGCTGGCAGATGTACACCTCAGCTGGGAGATAGCAAACACTGAACTCACATCTTGGATTAACTGATATATCTCTGACAGACAGGATCCCTGACAGCTGCTTAATGCTCCTCCTAAATTCTGCTCCAATGGACAGTCAAGCAGGCAGGTGTAAAATCACACACAGTGTAAGTTAACCTTTTAGACACTGAGCTGGACTGGAGAAGCACCCATAAAATCAGCATTAGTCTCCACTTGAACACGATCTCCAAGAGCTGCTCTAACAGCTGCAACCAGTGTCTGCCTGTGCAAGCATCTCTTCACCACCCCTCTCCCCTGTTGGGGTTAAGCTGTCCCATCTTCCCTCCTGCTGCTGGGAAAGATGTGGCAGAAACAGAGGTAGAATCACAGAATCATAGAATCATTATGGTTGGAAGGGACCTCCAGGGCCATCAAGTCCAACCTTTATCCCATCATATTCCTAACCATTGCACTATTGGACCATGGTAGGTGCTGGTCTCTACTGGTGCATTTACTAGTCGTTGCTTTCCTGGCCACATCTGTTTGAATGCTTTTTATCCTGTGAGGCAGCTTAAAGAAACGTACACCAGGATGGCAGCTAATGGGACATGAGGTTACAAAGTATGAGCTATGGGTCTACATAAATACTCTGCCTAAGCTTGGATCCCAGTTAGCTGACACTGAATACCTGCATTGAGCTACGTCAGGTGGAAAACATCTTCTAAAAGTCTTATTTAACTGGACTTCACTATTTGCCTTGAGGGAAGTGGCTCTTCAGGGTATTTACTTAAGGCCAAATCCTGTCCTCTTGGCACAAATGCCACCAAGCTTGTGCTTTAAGGAAACACAACCATAAAGAGGAAAGGTTGAACAGCATGACTCAGCAACAGTAAACTGGTCCCATGAAAGAAGAGCTTGCAAGCCACAATTAATGGACTGGAAATTAGAACAACATTAGATGAAGCAGAACGTTTTTAGATACATTTTACATGATTGCATGTTAAGTAGATCAAGTGTGCACACAAAGGTAAACAAAACAGTTTCACTGACATCCAAGAGGCATCATCTGGTGGCAAATAAACCACAAGTTCCAAAGAAACACATACAGGAAACAACATTTCATGCACACATTTTTGAACTTCCCAACCACGGTTGGTCATGACCCATATTCAATAGAAGTGTTCCGTCATTGGAAGTGCCTGGCCCTGGGGAAGTGTGCTGATCCCTCACAGGATCTACTGACCTGCGCTCCTGGCATCTTAGGTTGAAAATGTCAGTCTTAATTATTTAAATACATGCATAAATAGCCTTGGTCAGAGTGAATATCTGCTTATCTGTTCATAAATACAGGTGAATTAAACAAACTACGTAAAGCGATCACGTAACAAAGGGGAGCAGTCACTTTCTGAAGTGGTTAAAAGGCCTCAATTCTGTCTGTCCTTAATAAATCCATCTTGGAGTTATTTAGCAAGTTTCCCGAAAAAGCAACATTAATGTTCCTTGTTTCATATTGACTTGTTCCATATCCTTTTTACGGAATAAAATAAACGCGGACTTTCCCTTAGAAAACAGCATTGCTAGAACTGTTGACCAATAAAATGTATTAATGAAGTGCCTTTAGAAAAGAGACGATGTCAAACAGGCTTACCTATCACTTTTAATATTCATCTAGGATTTCTCATATCCTGAAGCCAGGCATTCTGGGATGTTGAAGGTAATCACCAAAGTCAACAATACCAAAAGCACCTATAAATCTGAGAGCTCAGTTCAGCCCTCAAAATGGTAGATCATGGCTAGTCTTTCATCAGGGAAAAAAACAAAAAAACTTCAGAAGATGAGTGAAGACTCTCCCACTGAGTGCTGTGTCCATTTGTGACCAAGAGCTGCTCTGGCTGTGGACAGCAGTAGTGACCTGGTGCTCAGAGAAAAAAATTTCACCAAGCTTAGCCAAATTATACAGTTCTGAGGTTTTCAGAGTCTTTCTGAGGTTTTCAGTGTCTTCCTGAGTTTGGGGGTATGTGCAGTAGCTAGTGAAGAAAGACCTGTTCTTATGGTAGACATTAAGATATTCTTAAAATACAAATACAGTCAGTGGAGAGAGACATCTAAATAAGTCTCCTCCAGAAATTAAAAGTTTCTTCTTTTTCTTTTCCAAATGATCCAAAGACCTACAGTAAAATTTTTGGATTTATTGAAGATAAAATAGTAACATTTCTTGAAAGCAGAAGTTACTACAAATTGTATAAAAATTAATCTTTATCTAAAAAAAGTTGTATTTGCACAGTTCTTACAGTATTTTTTTTAGTTCAAATATGAAGCATGTGTTTGTAAATATGGCATTTCACTGGCATGTGTTGCTAGAAAGTAAATCAGCCTGAAAAGATGACACTGAAACAGCTGCCAGTCCTGCTAGGATACACAGAGACCAAAATGTCCTATGACTGGAACAAATGCAAGATACAACAATTAATTTTTAACTTAAAGTACAGAAATGTCCAATTAGGAACATACCTTAAATCAGGCACTGGTAATTATTTTTAATATTATAGAACATCAGTCTCTCTGTCCAGAAATGTAAATGCTACACTTTAATTGGAGGGAGGTGGGGAAAGCAGTTTTTGTTAAATCTACTTTAATTAAATGCAGCATCCAGCAAGAATTTATTTACATGGACAGAATTTCACAGCAAAATATTTCTGTCAATAATTCTTTGTGCCTTCTTCAGCTACAGAACTGTCCTTCCCTATCCTGTGACATACCATCAGTTTTTTTCTTCCTGCCTCTGTACACAGTACACTAGATATTTTTGGATATATAGTTAGAGGATTTTATCATTTTGCTTTGGTTTTTTGTTTGTTTGTTTGTTGTTTGGTTTTTTGATTACATTTTTTTTTTACATGCAGACATTAATTGGATTCAGAACCCAGCAAAGATCCTCCAAAACCTAGGGTCATTTGATAAAAAAAAAGTAATCCTTTATAGTTTCATTCAGGTTTTTTTAATATCTTCCTTATTATCCAAATTCCCTTCATATTTTAAATAGTAAATTACTATAGATCAGGGCAAGTGCTGTTTTATATTAAGTTTAGCCTGTCAGAGAAGTGAAATCTTCCTAAAAGATTTCCTGAAGATGGATGAAAGGCCTCTCTAAAAAGACACAGGCTCTCAGCTTGTGTTATCGTTGCATCTTAAATCCTTAGATCATCACCTAGATGATCAGGATAACTGGTCAATTTTTAGACAGGAGGTTGTGATGTGAAAGGAAATTAGGTTAGCGATTCAGTGGAAAGCACTCAAAATTCTGAAGCAGCATTGATCTAGTGCCCTGGTAATGTATTGCTAAAACGAAGTGTCCTGTTGGAAAGCTTGGCTGTGTGCTGGGGTGGAAAACCTCACGACCACTTGTTGTGATTAATGGGAATGGAATGGAAAAATTAAAGATCTTATTCCACTTTTCACAAGAGCAGGGCTGTTAAGCTGAGTCTTGTGGCCAAATTCCAGGTAGCTACATTCAGCCTACCTAAATACTCCTAAAAGTCATGTTTGAATATACTCTATTATTTTTAACTTCCTACCCTCCGCTGGTATGTAGCATTTCTACACGCAGTTGAACAACAGTTTCATTGTACCTTTGAGCAGCACTGTGACTACACAGGGTGAAGAGTTTTTGGTGTATTTAAAGTGCTCCGAGATTCTTGAAGGTAAAAGACTCTATACACATAGGGTGTTTTATTCTTAGTTTTCACTGACATGGTGAAGCTTGCCCACACCTAGCTAAAATTAAACACATGGTATTATTTGCACATAGTTTTCTCCCCTTTTCCTGAATGTAACAGGGAAAAAGTATCCTCCACCTAGCCTACTTTTATGATTTTCATCTTTAATGAAAGAATAGAGGTGTTTTTAAAAAATTAGTCCAGTGAATTAAACTGTTGTAAATTTAGCAGCAATATCCTACCTAGGAGTATATTTCTGTAGTCTCTATATGTCTACTTTCAGGTTTTATATGTCTAAGATGAAGAGTGTAGTGGTATTCTTGGACATATGTTTTCAGTCTCTCATTCAGCGCAGCTAAAAGTAGGACTTCCTTTGTTTAACTTCCACGAAACAGAGGACAGTACCTCGAACAATGACCCAAAGAATTGAGTTGATACTTAAAGATGCCCAGGAGGCAATATAAGCTGCTGGTCTTTAAATTAAATTTGAGCCAAAGAAAGCTATATTTTGACCCAATTTTAAATTTTGCCATATTTCAACTATTCTGTGTTATAATTCAATAGGGGGGAAATTCAATTTACACGTAAATTCTGATTCTCAATCAATTTCCAGAGCTCAGAGCAGTCTTGGAATCAGTGTTATGTTTTTGAGATAACTTCATTTCCAAGCATGCGAAAACTAAGCAGTGGTTGGAGAGGTTAAAAAATAGGACTAACTGCATTGATTAATTGTTGGGAACACACAGTTTGTCTGCCTGAGCCTCCCATACCTTTAAGCCTCCAACCCTCTCTTGGCCTCCCACACCTTTTGGAAATCCACCTGTGTCTGGTCCTTCCACACATTTTGGGCCTTCCACACCTTTTAGACCTCCCATATTTTTTTTGGCCTTCCACACCTTTTTAGCCTCTGCCTCTGTTTGGACCTCCCACACCTTTTGACCTCCACCTCTGTCAGGGCCTCGCACATCTTTTGTGTTTCCCGGACCTCATAGGCCTCACATGTCTTCTCAGCATCCACTTCTGTCTGGGTCTCCCACACCTTTTGGCCTCCACCTCCATCTGAGTCTCAGACATCTTTTGGGCTTCCCACCTCTGTTTTGGCCTCCCTGTTAATTCCTTTCATCAGAGACACTGGAATGCCTTTGTAATTCTACAGCTCTGAGCTCAGATGGTTTGTATCAACTCCTGAGATCCTTCTTAAATTTGTAATGACACCATACTGCAGAAAATTAGCAAATTTGGCCCAAGGCTAGGTCATACTAATTCTCCTTTTGTGTTTTTGAAAGCAATAGGAATTTAACACAGCTACTGCTACTTCTGTTTATTGGTTTTGGCAAAATCTTCTATTGAATCCTACTTGTTCCTCATTTGGAAAGGACCACACTGACATTTTGTTTCTTTGGAGGAGAGGGGAACAAAGAGAATCAAATAAGGGTGATCAGAGGATAAAAAGAAAGTATGTTTGGAATGAGTCCACACTTGCTTGTGTTAGGCTTGTCTCTATCTCCTACTTCTTGAGGTACTGTTTGTAAAGTACCTTATCTCTCCAGGGCTTCAGGTTTTGTTATCTGACATAATGACAGCACTGAGACCAGGCATCGTTTTCACTACTGTGTTCTTCTTGAGCACACAGGGCCACTGTGAATAGGTCCAAACAGTCCAAAATTAAGAACATGTGAGAGTGCTGGCCATTATCAAGAGGACAAGGGTGCCAGAATAAGTTTTATCTTGGAGGCTGTGCTCCTTTTGAAACATGACTTTGCAGCACACATCAACAAACAGAAAAATGCAGGATGTGGACTAAGGAGACCAAGTGTCAAACCTCTCAGGATTTCTGCAACCTGCCCTTCTGTGCACTATGTGATAAAGTGAAACTAAACACACTGCCTTGTTACCACAAATAAGGTGATTTTATTGTGAAGTTTGACTTGTGCTTAGCCATTTTTTTAATATTTTGTTACATTTCCAATATGTACATGATAGCAAAATTATATTTACTCTCCTGATCACGTTTCTTTTCATGCACAAAATACTAAGAGGTGCCAAACATTTAAAAGACTCAATTCTAATGGAGCCTAATTGTTTTGGTAAAAAATATTTCTTCATGCCAAATACTTTACACGCCATAGTAAGCCAGTGCAATTTAAACAGCGGATCTCCAGAACCATAACTACTATTTTTTCCAGCCAAATACTGGAACATTTACTCAGACACTGCATTTGATCTTCCTAGCTCCTTATGTTAACTTCAATATTGCCAATCAAAGCATCTCTGAGGACAACGAGCGTTTCCTACAACTATCAGTCCAGTGCACAGTATATCAATCGCTTGTTCCAGATGCACAGTAATGCTTTCATTTACTTTAATCATTTCATTGTGTTCACATTTACCATATTTCTTCTTTTTATCCCCCTCCCACCCCCAAGCAGCTCATGCTCTCTGTTTTTCATGAAACTTTTATCAGCACCCCTGGAAAATGGGAGGATACAATCAATCTAAAACTTGGTAATATAATTAATGTTTTTTCTTGATCTTTCATGCTTTCTACACCCTTGAGGCTTAGAACTGTCCTTAAAATAATGGTAATCTCAAAATCGGGCAGGTTCTAAAAGAAGGTACCCCAAGGTTTCTGTGCTACGAAACTGATTATGTAATTTTTCACATTTTAATTAAACTTGTTCGTTCTGATAGAAAGAAATGAAAAAGGTACTATTTGTCACAGGAAATTTTAAAAAGCTAACAAAGGGATTTTCAATGGCAGGCAGCCAGCAGGGAAACTTGATCTCGGTCAGTTTTATTAAAGTAACTTTACACTTTTGACATTTGCCTTTTCCCAATAAAACTTCTTGAACACTTGCAAGGATAAGGAAGTTATACTTATATTAAGCACAAGGGCAGATGGGCAGAAGCCTTGCTTGTTAGTCAAATATCAGCCTTGATTCAAAAGAGAGAAAACCTACATTAGCTGCATCAGGCAAGTAATAAATCAGAACACACTTGAAGCTCTCAGGCAAAGTCAGGACTTGAATTCCTAACTTCTGTGACACAGCCTGACAAATCAGGTCTCCCTTTACAATATGGAAACCTGACCCGCTACATAATATTATGATCGCTCTAATGGCTAAGCCTGGTCAGAGATTACCTCCTAGAGTTTTATAAATTATTTAGATGTACTAAAACTGACAGGCTGTACATAAAAATTCTTTCACAGAAACTTTCTCTCCAGCAGACACCAGTAGAACCGTATGTATAATGACTGCAATCCAAACTTTCTGAAGTCTTTTCTGAGTTTCCTAGAAATCACATGCATGTTGCTGCATGCTGTGCTTTTCCATTTCTGAAAACGTATGTCGTGCAGTGGAACTAATTCTGGAATCCCGTATGGCTTGTGCCTAATTCTGTCCAGCTTGGCAGCAGAGCACTTGGTTTGCAGCATATAAAAGAGACAATCAGTGGAACCTTATTAAACAAAGTATTTCAGATGGTCAGAATATGATTTCATGAAACATTGAGAGTCATGTTAGTAAAAATCTGCACAGTTTAATAGGTAATTAAAAAGTACTAAGCAGCTTTTGGTTTAAAGCTGGGTCCTGCTGTTTCAGATAACAAACCAGTGTTAAAATATAAAATAATTTCAGTTACAGTTTAGAAACTTTTAGGAATCTCACTGGCCTTCTTTTTACCTTTGGCCTCTATGTTGCCCTTGAAAGTAACTGCTGCTTACAGTATTATTCCTCAATAATAAAACCTGGTTTTATTCATAAGGTATTTATAATAAAGGAATTATAACTGAGGCTCTTTGATGCTATAATTATTAAGTACTGTTATCACAATAAATATAGTAATAACATCACCAATAGCACTTAGGAGTGTAGCAGTAAATTCTTTCACACTTTCTGAAAATTAAATGCCAATCCATGAAAATAGGGTATAAACAAGAGTTAATTTTTTTTTGTTTATGAATTTTTCTAATAGCCATTTGAAGTCCTAATATTAAAGAAGCTGTGGTTGAAAAATTTTTGTGTCATAGTAAGAAATAAGAAAATCTAGGCCCAGGAACTACTTAGGGAAAGAAGGACCATGGTAAGCTTGTGGCTGTCAACTGCAAGGCTGGTTTCTTGGATAAATTATGCCTCTCATTATTTGTGGATATCCACTGAAATTTTCCGCCTTTACATATGGACCTTCAAACAACCAAATGCGTTCTTTTTTCAGCTAACTGCAGTCCTGCTTTCCCTCCATCAGTTTTCACTTAACTCTCTCTGTTAGGATCATCATAATTCAAAAAAGGTCAGCCCTGGTAGCCCTCATCCGTTTTACATCGAGCCCAAGTTCAAAGTATTCCTCTATCTTCTGTCTAATGGGACTTATCTCCCAAAAAGCTCTGCTTCTCCATCACTGCCCTCCCTCTGAGCCATTCCGTTTAACTGCAGATTCTCAGTTCTTGCATCTTGTGATTGGTTCTTTTTCTAATTTCTTAACATTATTTTTCCCGGCTTCATTCATCCCTTGGCAGGAAGAGGAAGGTAGGAGCAATCCTCTTGGAAAACAGGGTTACACAACACGTCAATGTGTTTGAGGTCATTTCTGTGCTTTGCACCTAAAAAAGAACACTCCACTGACAACTTTCTCAGCATGCATCAGAAACAGCGAGGGAAAGGAAATTGTAGCTGGCAGTCCTGTGAGACTGAAGACCAGTGAAATCTCGTCAAAACTTGAAAAAGCTTTATTGTTCAACAATTTGGAAGTTGTTTTCCCCATGCAATACTCTAGAAAAATTCATCTTGGAGTTGGAGGGCAGACAGGGAGGAAAAGAAGAAGGAAATAATGTTCATTTATTTATTGCTTTTATTGATTTTTTTCTGATATTTTCCCTTTTTACCTCTAGGTATAAAGAATAAAAGGGTCATTTTAAAAATAACTAAATATTAGTAAAGGAGGTGAATATCTGTTGTACATCTTTGTTTTAAAAACAAGACACTTATTGTGAAAAAAAGATCTTAATTACAAATGTTGAGAAAAAATGAAATGTTGATCTTAATATGTTTGCAGGATTAACAGAAAGATGCACTTAAATTTCTTCCCAGAAATATTAGAATAGAGGGTGGTTTTTTTAAACATTAGAGAGGTGAGAAACTGAGGTTAATGACTGACTATAATGATTTTTTTTCCTATATTTGCTCCTTATTGTCCCACTGGGAATTGCATTTGTAAAAGAGGGAGGAACTGGATTCAGTATTAGTAGTGTTAGCTAAATAATCTGTTCTGATATTAGATTTTTAGAAACTATTACTTTTTTTGTGTGTGTGTGTGTTATATAATCCCTACTGTAATGAATGTTCAACCAACAAAGGTGGAACAAGTTACTAAATACTGTTACTTTTTCCATGTCTGGATTTGTAACTTTCCACAATAAAAGACCGAAAAATTGAGGAATATGTAGTCACACAAACCTCAAAAATGCAGAGTAAGGGAAAATAACATGCTTTGTTCTTTGCTAAATGCTGATTGCTACACAGTCAAAAAATGAAATCGCTTTTGCAGCAGAAGGTTGCAGTCAGGAAAAAAATTATACAAAATGACATCAGCATTAATTTCTCTCCAACCCCCAACAACATACATCGCTCAACTTTTTCTGAATGTTGCTAGGTTTATTTTCACTAAGACTATTTTGCATGAGAGTTCATAAACTGATCGGTTGGCTAGGTTTTAGCAGAATAGATTTCCTGCTTGTTGGAGCTATTTGGGGTGGTTCTTGAATTAAGGCCTAGAGCTCCATCAGTGTTAAAATTAGAATGTATGACAGGCTCAGAGACAGCTATATATCACAAAGGCAGCACAGCTCTGCAGTAGACAGCCTTTGAACTCTGAGGGGGAAAAAAACTACACGGAATGAAAGCAGATGGAAATTTGTCAAAAGCTTATAAATCACCACTCCTAATTTTTTTCTATACTGAAGATTCAGAACTTATATGAACCCAGACTTGACTCCACACTAACTGCAGAGTGGATCCCCTTTCCTCTGCTGTCTCCATCCCTATGCCAGTTAATACAATTGCTCTAACATGAAATCAGAAGTCTTTTGTACAGATATTGATATCTGACAGAAAGATAAAGAAAAGCATCCCAGGAATAAAACAGCCATCTATACCACTAATATCAAACAGTCCCTGTACATAGCCTGGCAAGTTTGCATAAACAGTGATGTTCTCAAAAATTATGTTAAATAATTATATTTGATATCTCTAAATAATGAGTTATTGCAAAGCAATGACAAGGGTCATGTTGATAGCCACAGTCAGGGAGGAGCAAAATGGAGGAGTTTATATACCAAGGTTTAAAAAATATTGCACTGTAAGTTTTTAAATATAATGTTAAGAATGAGGTATATGCATATAATGCATATAAATATAATAGAAAGAAGAAGTAAATGGGAGCAAGGGCATTCAAGATCCTACTTTAGTCATCAGGGTAGTCTGTTTTTAAAAAGCATGAAAACATTCAGCTTGCAGTCCCACAAATACTGAGCATTGAGAGGTCAGGTCACTACATGCAGAAGACCAAAAAGAGTCTGTCCTTGAGACTTCACAGGCAACAGAAACAACAAAGTTATCCTTTGATACCTCCTTTAAAGCCTATGGCTGTTCCCATAAAATAAGAAAATAAATAAGGGGCTGAAAACAGAGCATAAGTAGCTCTGAAGCACAGTTCTGTTAAGGCTAGTGCTGCCTGCAGCACAGCCTCGTGTTTCGCACCAGGCAGAAGGAAATCCTGCACACCTCTTTATTCTGGGCAAGTAACTTATAGAGGTGCCTGCAGAGGTACCATTCAGTTTGGAAGTGGAGAAACAGGGGCTGCTGGATGGAGACTTTCAGGAGGGACAAATTCTCATGATCAGCTTTCCCTGGGAAATTTTGGACTCTCTGGGGCACCACAGATGTGTAAGACTTTTTGCTTTGACAGCCAGAAGGACAAGCAAACAGTAAGCCCGTAAAGTGACTACCAGCACTTATTTGCATTCCCCTTTCCTTTTTCCTCCTCTTCCTGCGTGTTTACTTCAGGAAGGAAATGTTCAGTCCCCAGCTTTAAAATAACCTCTGGGTCACACCAGCACTATTCTGCTTGCCCACTATGTTTGTAATGCTCCACTTCCACTCCTGGATCACATCTATAGCTCTCCTCACCTCTGTGCCTTAATATTTCAATTACCCACTGTCACTCTGAAGCACTGATTATGTTTCTCCTACATCGTGTACAATAACAAGTCCAAGATATGGTTCATTACTATTGTTAGCAACAACTGTGTTTCTGAAAGTGTTAACTGCTCCTGGCTTCCTCTCCTGATGGTTAGCAGACTAGCAGGTCATTAACTGCTAGAAATGACCAGTTTTTAAGGGATTAGGTTTTAACCTTTTGAATTCACACAGTCCACACAGGAGTCATTCTGATGAGCATTTTGCTTTTGTCCAGTTTATAAGTCTTGGGCCTTTCTTATGGTCTTCTAGTTTTCTGTACATCACAATGAGGGTTTTTCTCTTGGTTCGTATTTGATGAAGACCTAGTTAGTCAGTGAAAGGGGTAGCTGAGTAACACAGACCAAAGGACAGAAAGCATATATGGATGTTCAGTTAATTTTTTTCATGCTGGTGTTGCCCTGTGGACATTTCTAAGCCAGATACCAAACTTCTGGAGATAGCTTTTTTTTTTTCTTTTGTGAGTTGTAGTGGAAAGTAGATTTATTTGTCTGTTTTTAGAGAAGAGGAGATAATCAGGACTTGTTTCAAGCATGGTTAAAAGTGGAAGTCACCTTTCTAGCCCCAGATCTGGAACAGGCTCCTCTCACCCAGGAGCTCAGTTAGTGCGTTTTCTTCTGGGGAGGGGTGACACTCAGAATCATAGAACTGTTTGGGTTGGAAGGGACCTTAAAGATCATCTAGTTCAATTCACCTTCTGCTAGACCTGGTTGCTCCAAGCCCCATCCAACCTGGCCTTGAACACTGCCAGGGAGGGGCAGCCACAGCTTCTCTGGACAACCTGGGCCAGGGGCTCACCACCCTCACTGCAAAAATTTCTTCCTAATATCCAATCTAAATCTCCCCTCTTACAGCCTGAAACCATTTCCCCTTGTCCTATCACTCCATGCCCTTGCAAAAATTCCCTCTCCAGCTTTCCTGTAGCCCCTTCAGGTCTCCCCAGAGCCTTCTCTTCTCCAGGCTGCCCCAACTCTCTCAGCCTGTGTTCACAGGAGAGATTCTCTAGCTCTGCGATCATCCTTATGGCCCTCCTCTGGACTCACTCATTTTTGCTGCCTGCCTAATTTTCCCCGACCAGCTGAGAGAGAGGTGGGGAAAAATCATTCCTCTCCTGACCCACTGTTAGCTGAAATACAGAGAGGGAATAAAAGGTATATCCTGGCCTTCTTCTGCCCTGTTCTTGTGTATCTGAGGAGGAACAGTCTCAGCTTCGCTCCTCTCTCCACCACTCTGTTCTTCCTACATTGGGAAACAATACAAAAGTGCTGAGTCCAGAGAAAGTATTCTCTATTGATCACATCACCGTTCAGCAGATACCATCCATTGTCAACCACCACCCACCACAGCTCTTGTGATACTTGCAGGTTTCTGCAATCAAGAGATTGCATGAATAATAACTCAGGCAATTTCCATTTATAACTTTCATTATAAAAAGTAAGCCCTGACACTAGTCACTGACAGGAAACTGTGAAGCTTTTGTGACAAGTTCAGAAAATGAAGCAAAGTTAGAGACCTCACCATATATAATTAAAAAAAAATAAATCAAGATTTTAAATCACTCATGATTTTTTTCAGGCTTAATTCGGGATTTTTGAATGCTTAAGGGTGATAACACTGAGATACAACTGGGATTTTACGACACTGCTGAATTGTCACATCATATGTAGTGTGCTGTAATCATGATTGATGACCTTTCCATGCAATTTGCTTTCTGCTTATCACTTACAGCAATAGTGTTTAACGGGGTGGAACAGAAAGACATCAGTAAAATAGATACAGTGCCTCAAAGGCAGATGATGTAGTGTGACATTGAGCATATATGTGAGGTTAAAAACATTATAAAGGTTTTAGTTAAATGTGAGCTAAAATGAGCAATAAGCAGAGAGATTAATTTCTAGTAGAGAAATTATGCATTTGGATCTTCCAGAAAGTTACTCTAAAATCTGTGGATTGATTTGGATTTTGGACGTCTCCAAAAGGGGACTCACCACTACATTTACACAGAATTTACACAGAATACAGGCTCTTAAATCAAACCCTAAAACCCTGTAATCAGAAGTTCTTCGTGGAATATGACCTCCAGAAGTGCCTTCCTTTTTCAATGTAGTGTTTGCTATGTGCCAGGAGGTGTTTCTGAGCATGCCCTGCACTGCATTTTGCATTAAATTGAGACTGAAGAGAATACAGAAATATTTCTTGACCTATCTAAGCTCAAAACTGGGCACGGTTTTACTTAAAGCTTCAGTGAACTTCAGTGAGCTTTCCAATAAGTTTGTGATTATATTAATATTAATAACAAGACCCCACGGGACATCCATATGAATTTCTGCTCAGTGACATTTGGGATAACTGGCAGAGTGATCCCAGAGGATGCTGCATAGAACTGGTACATCACCTGAGGAACAGAAAACTTGATGCAAATGTCAACTCAGACTAGACACAGAAAGCTGAAAACATACACGAGCATACCAGCTTTCCAATGGAGCCAGGCCACTTTGGACAGCTTCCAGAACCACAATTTTGGCACATCCATTACTTTTTTTCCAGTCCAATACACCTAATAAATATTTTTGTGATATTAGAGTGCTTAGTAACTGCTTGTGAATTCATTTTCACCTCGTGCCTCCTCCACACTGATCCCTGATTTATTCACATACAGCTCTGCTAAATGATTTGTGGAGTAACATCTCACTCCTATTGCAAGCTGATTAAGACAGAAACCCTCACATTGCTCCATGCTTGTGTTGAAGAGTAGGCTGAAGGATGATTCTAAAAATATTTGCTTTTCTGATATCTAAAGACAGCTTTCCTTTGACTAGATGTATGGTCTGGCTGTACCTGCTATACAGCTTTTTCTGGGTGGATGGGGAGGAAACACAGGTATCACCACTAGAAGGATTTCAAATACCCTTCAGCAGATCTACAGTTTTCATCATTAAAACCAATTACATGACATGGAGCTGGATTTCCTTCTCTGCTCAAGTGTTTCTGTTTAGTTTTCTTCCTTCTCCTCACAGAAGGAGAACTGCCTGGGGAAAGGGAAGGGGGAAACTTTTCTACAGAGCTAATCAAGACATCAGCCACCACATAATGTTCTAACGTTAGGGAGTACTACATGATGATACTCTCAAAATACTCTTACACACCACTGTTCCTCCTCCAGCCCTTTCAAACCAACACATCACAGATGACAAAAGAAAACATGCCACAGACAGGGCTGTTTTGTGTGCCAGCAAAACAGCAAGAGGTCCATCTGATCCATCCTGCTGCCCTTTGCCTGACAGCAGATCACAAAGTCTGTCTGCTCCTCTGCATATATTCCCCACTTCAATAAATAAAGGAACATTAATAACAAAGAGTCCATTACATGTAAGCATATTCTCTTCAGTCTTAAAGTTTGTCTTCACAACATAAAAAACCCACCACTGCTGCCCAGCAAGGAGACTGTCAGGAGACTCAGCTCAGCAGAGAAGGACAGTCCTGTGCTGCTCTGAGTATCCTCAGAAGTGCAAGGTTTAAGAAGATGCCTGGGCAGAACTATAGTCACCCACCTGGAGATGCTATATTGGCAACTATCGGAGAATTCTAGGGACTGAAATAGATTTTAAGGGAGAAAGTACACACAGACACAAGAATTAAATTGTCAGTTTGGTTGTGTTTTTTTCAGAACTTCTTAGATGCCAAAAAGCCCTGAATCAACATCAAAAGGCTACATTAGTGTCCATGATATATATAATTCCCTTTTTCTCTAACTAGGTCCAGCGGTGCAATCCTTTTGTTGCCCACAACCATTTCCATGGATGTAAGGTGGGAATTTACCTCCATTCAGCAAAACTAGATATTCAAAGCTGTGCTCCAAGCCCATACATTCACATGCCCAAGCTTGGGCATCTCTCCCCTTCACTTCTGAACAGTAAGAGAAATAAAGCTGTACAACACACTGAAGTACTTACAATGAGATTCACTCTCAAGCTTACCAGAAATGAAATCAAGAGTGCTTTGATTACAATATGCATTTATACAAGAGAAAACACTGTTTTGGGAATGAGCCAGCAATGTGCCCTTGTGGCCAAGAAGGCCAATGGCATCCTGGGGTGCGTTAGAAGGACTGTGGTCAGTAGGTCAAGAGAGGTTCTCCTCCCCCTCTATTCTGCCCTAGTGAGGCCACATCTGGAGTATTGTGTCCAGTTCTGGGCCCCACAATTCAAGAAGGACAGGGAACTGCTTGAGAGAGTCCAGCACAGAGCCACTAAGATGATAGAGTGGAACATCTCCCTTATGAGGAAAGGCTGAGGGAGCAGAAGGGGAGACTGAGGGGTGACCTCATCCATATTCATAAATATGCAAAGGGTGAGGGTCAGGAGGATGGAGCCAGGCTCTGCTCAGTGATGTCCAGTGATAGGACAAGGGGGAATGGGTGCAAGTTGGAACACAGGAGGTTCTGGGTGAACATAGGAAGAACTTTTTCACTGTGAGAGTGCCAGAGCACTGGAACAGGCTGCCCAGAGAGGCTGTGGAGTCTCCTTGGCTGGAGACATTCAAACCCCGCCTGGATGCGTTCCTGTGTGATGGACTCTAGGTGACCCTGCTCTGGCAGGGGGGTTGGACTGGATGATCTTTCAAGGTCCCTTCCAACCCCTGACATTCTGTGATTCTGTGAAAGAAAATGATGAGAGGAGGGTGAATCCAAACAAAAATAAAATGGCAGAGTAACATATTTAAAACAGCGAGAATAACTAACAGTTGGAGCACATTAGTGAAAGAAGTCTCAGCATTCAAACTAAGATCAAATAGCTTTCTTGTAGATGTTCTTTAGCCAAAGATGAATTTATTAGCTTGTGAGGAAATCTTACAAATCTGCCCTGTACAGAATGTCAGACTATACATACTAACACTTCCTTCTGGCTTAAAACATTATTGATCAAATGCTAAGTACTTGTTCAAATCACAGTCATTTCAGTGGGGCTGAGGTAAGGCTTTAAAGTGAACAGACAAGTGTTTTTATGAATCAGAATGGGCACTGTCTTTACTGCACAGGAAAAAATCTGTGAATTTTTCAAGTTAGCAATTCAGTATGATAGTACACAGTGGGAAGTTGCATAATTCTGAACAGTCTCACAGGTTTCTGTTTCAAAAGGCCCCAAACAGGCAACATTTTTATGTGAGCTATTTTCTATTTGCTAGCACATTCCTGAAAAATATTATCTCTTCTTCCCTGCACCTGTATAATTTAACTGGTATTTTCATGGTATCAACCACTCGGTCTTAGCAAAGACAGAAAATCCCCAAATCAAAGCTAAGTAACTCTCAAAGGAAGCTGATTTTGGTACGTGGTAAAATTTAGTCATCTCTTATCTCAAAGTTGTTTTATCAAGAACTATAACTAAGGCAGTAAGTACGAACATCAACCTCTTGACACAGTCAGCAATTTGTAGCTCTTACACTGTCCAGATTATTTTTTTAATGATAACACTGAATTGAATTATAAGAATTTCTTTTTTATTTATTTACCATGTTTTTGTAGCAATATCCACAGCTCTGAACAGCTTTGTAAAAGCAACTTGACTCAGAAGACTTGATTTGCTGCCTCAATGGTCTGGCTCCTCCCGTGACCAAACACCTCTCTTGCCCAACTCTATGAAGCCAAAACTGCTTTTATCTGAGTATACTTTCTAGCTTCTGACTGAAATGGTAGGACATAGCTCTTCATATCACGTCTCGCCAACAGTCACTTGGACTTGATGAACAGCAGCTCAGTTCACAGCAGGCAGCAGCTTCAGCACATCTAAGACTTGCTGACACCACTAAGTCACCTTCCATTTCCCATAACTCAGTGCCATTGTTGTCCCGAGAAAGGCAAGATTAATTCAAAGTCCAGTCGAGCAATGTTCTCACATGTCAAGAAAAGTACTATCACTCTAAAGAGCATATACAAGCCTGAGGTAAGCAATCACACTGGGGTATGGCCTACAAGGGCTTGTTGCACTTGACAGCACATCAGTTTACAGTACCTATCCAAAAAACCCAATATTTTTGTATGGTAAATCAAGGGCCTTTTTGTTTTCTTTTATAAAAAGGTTTGTAGTGAATGGAAAACCTGGCTTTCCCATAGCTGTCCTCAAGGTACAAGTTCATCTCTCATTCGTCATCTATGCAACAAATGACCTAGCATATGCTTATATAAGCATATATATGCTTATGAGAGGTTGCCAGAAGGCATGATGACCCAGATATACACCATCTTAGAGCTGTCTAATGTGGCTGAGGATCTGAGCTCTGCGTGTTCCTGCCCCAGGGTCATCCTGAATACATGACATAGTAACCCCTGCAGATTCAAGGGTCAGCTTTGTGCTGTGCACAAACTTAACTTCACACCTTAACTTCAACATCCTTTAACGCAACCAGGAAATTTCCTTTAAACTGTTGTTCCTGGAATTTTGCTATAAGAAGAGCAGTTATTTTGGAAGAGGCTTTAAAAGCAATTTATGAGTATGTTTTGCAGGGCAGTTAGTGTTGTGTCTATAGGATGGGGAGCACAGACTTACAGTTTATTAGGAATAGGGATGAGGGACTGTGACTTTTCCTCCCAGGCCCTCCACTGTCCTCTTATAGTTTCAAAACCACCCGAGAAAGTCTCATTCACTAAACTCCTGAGATCCCCCAAACAGCATTTGCCAATGAGACCAGAGCCACAAGAACCAGCTAAGGGCACTCTACTGTGTGTCCTGTCCTATACTGGTGGTTCCCTGCCTGCCAGACGGGGCTACAGCACCTATATCCATAGTGTGTATTAATTTTCTTGCCTTTAAAATGTGGCTGGAGTCATTTGTGGCCAAGACCTGCCCAATGTTAATAATGAAGACCCAGGAATGGGTTATGCTCTTGTCCTACAACAAAGACACAAGCACACTGCACCCCTGTTTGCAAAGGGGTCTCTTGCCATCGTCTGTCACAGCACCTGCACTGCAGAAACCCTGCCCGGACCAGGGGAAAGGCAGTCCTAGGTCACAGACACTCCCATCCAAGCCTCTAACCTGATCTAAAAGAGCCTTTTTAAAAAGGGAACAAGAGGTCTGTGTGGGATAGAATCATAGAATCATTATGGTTGGAAGGGACCTCCAGGGTCATCAAGTCCAACCTTTATCCCATCACATTCCTGACCATTAGACCATTAGACCATGACCTCAAGTGCCTCATCAACCCATTT
>VZRW01007784.1:31830-42145 GCA_013398125.1 Aegotheles bennettii | reverse complement strand
CTGCCTGGATGCGTTCCTGTGTGATGGACTCTAGGTGACCCTGCTCTGGCAGGGGGGTTGGACTGGATGATCTTTCGAGGTCCCTTCCAACCCCTAGGATTCTGTGATTCTGTGATTATAATTACACCAACACAAAGAGAAAGAGAAAATAGAGAGAGGCAGAAAGATATTAGTGAGCTGTTNAATTCTGTGATTCTGTGATTAGTGAGCTGTCTAAGGCCACACAAAAAACAATAGAAAAAGCTCAACTAGGAATCCAGAGGCTGACTCAAATCACTCACTGAGTCACAATCTGTTGTTTTAACTACTAGATAGGCTTCCACCCAGAACAGCATTTGTTTGTGTACAATAAATAAACCAAAAATACATTCTTGATCTATGAAAAAGAAAAAAAAAAAAAGGAAAATCATACAAAGCAGGTCGCCTTGTAAAATGAGATTTAACCCAATGCCCTTCATCTGTGCTTTAAGGACTCTCTTGGGAGTCACAAATCGGAGCCCTGAGATTATGTGAAGGGGAACAGCATCACAAGTATAACTCTGATATATCATAAAAATAATAGAAAAGCCCCTTGGGAATGAAAACTTTTGACAGAACCCAATCGAACCCTTTCAAACCAGGAGCTGCTGTAGCAGTGTGGCCAAGCTACCGCACACTGCCCTGCCAGTATCCTCCTGGGAATTTGAGAGGACAGGAGAACAAGCACTTTCTAAATCTTTGAATGGGGAGGGAAGAAAACCTTAAGGTTAAATTCACATTTGTACTCTTTTAAATTCTTTTTTTGAACTTAGCTGTGCTAGGGTGACCATGTATTGCTCCTGTTGAACTTTGCTTAGGAGAACAGCTAGCCCAAGCATCTGCTTTCCTGTTAAATTCTGCATGTCACAGCATTAATTCATCTGCCAGCTTTCTCTGCACTGCCTACCTCTTTCATCCACCTGTTTGACTTTACTTGACACCTAGATTAAGAGCTTTGAGAGAGCTGGGGAGCATTTCTATTTTAAGCACCTTTACTATGCCTCTCCCATGCAGCCCAGGATTTCACTGGGATGCATCAGTGCTCCTGTAAAATTATGTCATCACAGCTATCACACCACACTTTCTTAATCTCTATGCTGCACATGTATTCTGACCCCATACACGTGAAAAAAACTGTTGGCCAGATTCTCCTCTCCTTCATACCAATATACAACACAGAAACATTTAAACGTTTTTAACTCCAGCATCCTTATTCTTGCATAACAAAATAAATAATCACGTTATTATTTAGCTGCCACTAAAAAAAATCCAGCTCTTTTTCATATGGAAAAGAAAGAAAAATGATGTAGTATATTGCTGCCTCTAGCTGAATTCAGCAAAAATGTTCTTCTCCATCTAGAGACTTGGATAATAAAATAGGTTATTTATTGGCAGTGAGTGATGTGTGGATGATTACAGTCTGGTAGGTATTTAAGGGTAAAGTCCAAAATTGCAGAACAAAAGCTGTTTTCTATTCACATTTGGCTTAAAATACCTCAAATAAAATGGACCACCCACAATCTGACACTTCAAGCTACAGAGCACTGAATCTGCTGAGACCCAGTTACGAAAATTGATACAGTAAGATCATGCTAAACACAAAAGGAAAAAATGACCCAAGGAGTGTATTAAAAGAGTAACTATACTGAACAGCCAGAATATGTGCACATTAGAATTGGACCTTCTGGCCAAACTTATTCATGATGAAAAGACAAATAAATGTCCTTGTTATTTCAAGGAAAAATTCTACTCCAGGCAGGAAGAATCTTGTTTTAGGTCAAGGCTGATGATGAAGCAAACTATCCACCTAATTATTAACCTAAGTGTTAAATTTGGGCATCCTGACACATTCTACTGTTTTGCAGCTACAACAAAACTGTAATCCCACCAGGATGAGATCAATATTTAGCATACACTACTATTTCTCCTAGTCTTCAGTGGAAGACTGCTGAACAAAAACTGCACTGGAAGTTTGGAGGTAAAGGAGAATGCCTTCCATCATAACACAAAATTGTTTTGGAACAACATGAATGCATTTTGAAAATGTTAGGAAAAACCCAAGCAATGGAGTTAAAATTAATAAGTTATTATAAGCCCAAATAAGTGTATTTTTCAAGGAGCAATTGATAGCATAGCTGTTGTTCCCAAAATCTTTTATTTTTTGCTATTTACTCTGTGTGCACATTATTAGTCTTATTACCTTGATCTCGCCTGCTGCTGATGCCCTGATGTATGGTTACCATTGGCAAGAAAATCACTTCTAAACTTGAAGTTGTGCCTGTGCTGAGTTGTACCATTAGACTAAGACTCACAGTCAAAATTTCTACACATGCAGCTGTAGTTTGCCTTTCAAATCTCCTCTAACCATATTTGCCCAGAAATAAAAAATATATTAATAACTCTCCTCTACTATAAAAACAGTCTTGAAAATTGCCATACACTAGTCTTATGCATGGATGCTACAGCAAAATTAGTTTCTTATACCCCAGATAAGAAGATCGTATCCCCAGTGAGATCTGTGCCATTTTCTCCTATTTCTCCAACAGATTTCCAGGAAGTTGCCAGGAAGCCACTGATGTGCAAGCAGCTGTTGTGCATGTGCACAGCGCAGCGCATGGGACCTGAGGAGAGACTTCCTGGATGTTCCAGATTTACTGTGTATGAACTATAGAGAGTATCTATGCTGATGCACTTGGCACGTCCAGTTTTCCAGATGTCCAGCAGCCCTGTCAGAGCAGGAGGGCTACTAGATGTCTGAGTATCTTGGATGAATACACTAAACCTGCACTGAAACAAAAATGTCCAAGCAAAAAGGAGGGCTTGCTAAGAGAATTATGGACCTATAGTTGCTCTCAGCCTATTTACCATATAGATACTCCATAAATATCAACTAGGATCTTTCGTTATACTGGAATGCAACCATGGAGTTATAATAAACAATCTGCCTTTCATGTGCATTAAAAATCATTCATTCATCTCATCAAAATAGAAGAAAGGGTAGGAAAAAGAAAGTGTTCACGTCTCCTAGCTTGAGATACAGAAGTCATCACTCACTTTTTAGCTCTCCATGGATGAATATGCATTTGCCTGTGTTTTACCGCTACAGACCCTTTTTCAACACTTTCAGCCTTTTGTTGTTCTTTATCAAATGCATTGCATCACTATGTCAACTCTGAGCTTTCCTCTGATATTTGTTTTTGTAAACAGAAACACAAAATTAAGCCATCCATTGCAAGTAGACATCAACTTCTGTCACATGAAACCCAGCCTAAAATGTAGCCAGCTGAACAACTCCCATGAACTGTTGGTTTTATGATCCTTAAATAGTTGGAGCCTTCTCAGTCTATATACTGCTCTAATTACTTTAGCAACACAGCCCAAAAGGAAACCTAGCAAGTCCTTTTTGGGAGGAACTCACCAGCCTACCTGGTTGGACCCTGTGATATCTGTTAATCCTTTTCTCCAACTCCAGCTGCTGGGATGCTTCTTTGGAAGAGAACAGACCTTGTATGGTAGTCTAAAACACTATTGCACTTTGTGTCAGCACAAAAGACACACAATAAACAAAGATAATAGGTCCTATATGCACTTCCTGAAAGCTTTAGACTTTTATACGTGACATTTGGCGTAGTCTACACTCTAATTCAAGTAATTTCTTTGTAGCTTCCTGCCATAGAACAATATGTTTAGCCTGGAGTTAAATTAGACCCTATACTCATAATGTCCCATGTGTGTATGAGGGTAAATACAAAGCACACACGAGTCACTGGCCTTTTCCCACCCCAAATGTTCATCACATGGATGTTTTTAAAAACCATGGCTTGCCATCCTTGTTCCTGTTGGACTTTCTGCTTCCCCTTAAAGAAAGATGGGAGAAAAGTGACCCATCTAGCAACACACCATAGCAATTCCTATTAAAGGTTCCTTAGTGTCCCCAGTCTGCTGGACACTCCACAAACCTTGTCAGCAAATGAAGCATTCCAAATACCTTGAGCAAGCCCAGGCTTTGAACATTTTAACAACTGCTTTCAGATATGAAGCATGAATAAATTATGACTAGACAGATTCCCTAAATGACCACCACGTTTTCAATGTATTATTCTTGCTCCTGTCAAGAGCTTAAGACACTCCCTAACTTACACGCTGCTGATACCCAGAGAAAACAGGCTGAATTCAGCATGTGTGTGAAAACTGTTTCCTCGGGCAAGTGATTATGGTCTCTGTTGCTCCTCTTGAGTGGTAATGGAGTCCTTAATTGCTCTCCTGACTGATTATGCTGTTCCTGGTGTTTCATTTTCAAAGCACTTAAAGTTCAGGTAAATCACACTTACCACATGACATCTCCTATTTTATGACTCTTTTTGCCATGGAAAGGCAAATTCATGCACGTTTTCTTTGTGTTATTTATTTTTTACATTACCTATAGATTTATAAGTGGAAAAGCACAAGAAATTATTATTGCAAAGCCATTATATTATTGTTAAATTAATCTTTTGTGCAAGTACTTTGCTGGTTAGTGACATCCATAAACATGTGTTTACAATTAAGCCTGTGCTTAAAAGCTTAGTGAAAATGAACACTTAATACTTATCAGCCTTCAGACATTCATTCGACTTTTTAAAAGTATTCTAGTGAAATCTTGATTTCCTTCTGGGTTTCTTCTTCCTGATCTGGAAAATGTATGTCTGTTTACAGCATCTGTTGCTATAACCTCTCTGGTAAACAACCTGACAAAGTATTCATATACACACAAAGCCCTGGTGCTCTCTATCAACAGAATAGTTACACTTCCTCAAACAACAGATACAAATCCTAGCGAGTGTTTGTTGCTTCAGATAAGATTTTGGCAGATGTACAGAGATGCAGCTTATTCAACTGTTCTTTCTGCACAGAAAAATCCTAAGGCATTTAATAATAAATAGCAAAATTTTAATAATTTCACACGTCCCTGCAAGAGGAAATGTCATCCTCGTGCATAAACTTCTAAACTAGGAAGATAAACCCTCTCTGATAAATTTTGAGATATTAGAGAACAATTTACACACGACCTTATTAAATATCAGTGTAGTCTTGTTGATTAAATGTATGCTATATTTATTAAGAATTTTCCATTTAAGGTTGAACTGCATGTAAATCTGGAGCACACCATTGGGGTTAATCTGAACATTAGAACATCTCAGCTTGCCCTCTCTGCTTTGTTTGTTGGTTTAATTTCTGAAACATTGCAGAAGTTCCTGTATCAAGTTCACCAGAGAGGTCTCCACTGGTAGCGGTACAGGTTGGGAGGTCATAAACAAAATCCTACCCCAGTCAGAGTTCCACAGTGGATTCTGCTGTGTAGATGATGCAAGAAGTGAGACCAGGCTGCTGCAGTGGTACCACCAGTCTTGGGTGCGTGCTGGTGGTAACCACCTGGGTATGGATGGTCACCACCTCCTCTTGCACATCATTTGCCAGCAGAGTTGGACAATTCCACAGATTTCTGCCCAGGGCAGGACTGCCCTGAAAGCCTGGTGAGGCACACAAGTATTGCTACAGCCCCAGAGTCCAGGTTTTCCAACTTCCAGGACCAACTTCTAACACAAAGACCCCACGTAAGGATGGGACAGAGCAGGAGGGATTTGTGAAGGGGCAGGAGCAGGACAGGACAGCTGTGTGCTCCTGGCTTTGTGGTGTTGTGACAGAGCTGAAACTAAAGGTCTACCATAACTGTCTCCTGACACAGGTAAGAAGTCTGAAGGACACAATCACCCCTCTGTGTAGAAGATCATCTCTTTGGGGCACAGCCGTCCGCTGACTGTTTATTCAGCATCTGGCACAGTGAGGCTGAGACACTGATATAAACCCAGTAAATATAAAATAAATAAGAGCTTTAAAGTGGCAGCAGGCTTTGCTACAGAAGTTAAAATTTCCTTTTTTGTTGTTTTGTTTCTCAGTTGCAATTTTTCAACAACTTCTAATCATTATTACAGTGTGGCATTTTTTATACCAAACTGAGGAATAAAATGAAATTAATGATACAGGACAGGGAAAAAATATCAGCAAGAAGTATTGGAATCCAAAAAGGTGTACACATAGGACTGGAGATAAGTGACTGAATTCAGAGTCCAGGGATTTTTTAATCCTTCCTGGTGAAATTAATTTGGAGTTCAGCATCTAAATCTCTTTAAAGATCCCTTTGAAATTTTAGTCATTGCCCCATTTTACAGCTGGGAAACTTGAGACAGTGATTTTCACATAAGGGAAGATAAAAATTTCCCTGTTCAATCTTTCCAGTTGGTCTTAAAAATTCTTATATATTTATCCATAATTCAAAATTACAACAATTTTTCTCAAGTCTATAGACCTGAAATCTCTTCTTTATCACTATCTGAAGTGATGAAAATGACATCCACACTGCATTGTTTAATTAAACTCTTCACCTACCCCTTTTTTGGGTACCCAATTGAAAACAGCAAAGTGACAACTCCAAAAAATTACATGTCACATCAACATGGAAACACAAGAAAGTAAAGGATTTACTGCAGAACTGTTGTGATCTCATGCAGAATTTTAATGTTACTTAGCAACAAATTTCCCTGGAAAAATATGTGAGAAATAGAAAGATTAATGCTCCGTTAGTTGCTTTAAAGCACACCCAAGCTGTTTCAACCCAAACTGAAACATCATACCTTGGAAACTTAATGATCCATTCACTCATTATTCTGTAAGCAGGGCATATGGAGTGTAGGTTCTGTCACTGAGTCATCAGCAACTTTTGGTACAGGAAAAGATGTTTGACTACCATTTATACAGAGACTAGAGAGTAGCTGCTGGCTAATATGAAGAAATTCTCTGAACTTCTTTAAACATGGATTCATAGTGGGGTTTTAGTGATCCACAATGCAAAAGCTCATATGGCATTCATTTATTCTGAGACAATCCATTTCCTTATCATTACAAGGAACAATAAAAAGAGCAGCCAAAGACAAAATGACAAAGAACTTGGTACTCTCGAATGAGCAGATACCATATGTATATCGTATGCACCAAACTGAATTTCGTTCTGAAACTCAACCTATTTTTTCATAAACCCACATTCCAGCTCTATATAGACATTTGCTTCTACACAACATTTATATTCTTAACTACCTTTCAGTTGTGCTACTGAAATGTAAGGGTAGAAACACATTAGGACCCTATTTATCAATATGTTAGCAGATTTCTCAAATCTAACATTTATGCAGCTCTGCCCCATCTACTCTTAGACTAACATTAGTGCTGAGCAGGCAGTGACCAAAGGTCTGATCCTGTTCCTCTTTATTCACACTGAGTAGCATATTTTCCAGTGGGTCTACAATAAGAACTCAACTATGCGTCAAAATTTTATCTATCAAGTCCAATGTTTTTAAAAGAACAGCTTCTTAATATATAGCCAGTCTGGTGAGGTCTACAGATTCACTGAGGCATGAAGACTTTCCTTGGACCTACTCCAAATGTGAACCTCAGCCCAGAAGTACATGGAAGGGCTCAAACCCAGCTCAGTGACCAACTTCCCTCTAATCAGATCGAGTTCAGTGCATTGCACCGTGTGCCAAAACTGCACTGCACACCTCAGATCAAAGGCTTAGATTCAGAAATACACTTGTGCCTCCATATTTCAAAGAGCCCAAGGTCTTTGTTCACAGCCCAGCAGCAACGCCTACAGTGGTTTCGCACATTTTTTAGCTTCTGCTGTTGTGAACATGTTATGGAACAAAAGAAAAAGAAAGTTTCAGACACAGAATGGCACCGCAAACACGTCCTGTCACGTTAGCTACAGCACAAATACCTCTTGGTACCAGCGTAGTCTAGGTTTGTTATTCCTCTGGCTCCATCTTGATGACTTTCTCTGTAACCTGGGATATCACCGATACAAAACCTGTTTAAACTTGACTTCAATGTCACTCTTTCTATCCCTTAGTCAGAAAAAAAGGTAAATACATAATTTTTTCTAACTTATTATTTTGAAAGAGAGAAAAAATATCTCTGCAGAGAGTAATAAAAATATCAATAAAAGGCAAGGTGATGTTTCTGCAGCAACAAGTTTTCCATCCTGGTGAGTAGTCAGGCATCAGGACTTACACTTTAAATATATAAACTGTGTAACTTTCAGCAGCCAAACTCAAAGTTAATGTGTAAAGTGACCCGTAAGGTTTCTCCGGCCAGTGGGTTGCACCCTTACAGAGCAATGTTTTTCCCTGCCAAAACAACAGAGCTGAACACAAGTAGGACTCGGAGGATATAAAAAGCTAGAAATTAAAAACCCTTGGGTGTTCAGGGGGAAATCACATGGTTTGACAGCACAGACACCACTTTCTTCCACACCTGCTGCAGAAAGCAGCAGCCTCACTGCTGACTTGGAGCAGGATCTAATCCTACAGAGGGAGGGAAGGATGTGCTGGTTCCATCTCTGTGTCCATGGTAGCTGCTGAACACAGAGGGGAACATGAGCCACATCCTTTGCAGGCTGGCAGAGCTTGGGTCCCCAGGGGCTCCTTCCTCAGACTGGGAACATGTCTGGAAATCACCATACACAACCAAACATCTCCTTCCTCCTACCGTGATGTTCTCCCTAACCTGTCTATTAAGTTGTGATATCTTTGAGCTGCTAGGATAATTTATCACCACGGCTAACCAAAGGCATGCAAAATATCAACGGCACAAATATCAAGGGGTTAAAATCCACAGAGGTGGTTCTGCAATAGCATTTCATTTCTACTTTTCCTTCTCTACAGAAGGTTTAAAAAGTTATAGCAGTTCAGAAATGTGTCATGAATTTAAGTTGAAACAGCGGCATAAGTTACCTGGGCAAATGGGACAAATTACTTTGATTTTTTTTTATAGGACAATCTGCAAGGTTTCTGAATTAATTGGCAGCATAGTAAGACCAGGTCAAAAAAAGTGAAGAGAAAGAAGTTGCAATTAAATCATCTTTAATGAGGTGCTACGGTGATTCAGCTGTATGTAAAGACCATAGTGTTTATCAGAGATCTATAGCACACCTAGATAACAAAGTCACAAGGGAAATGCAGAGTTTCAATTACATGCCCCAGTAGACACTCACTGTCTAGAGATACTATTCTGATCTTAAAACTAGTTTTTTTATATGTAAGGTATTTTTTTTTCATAATAGGGCATTTCCATTTGAGGATATTTTTTCCTAAATTGGAAGAGAACAAAGGTTGAAGTATCAGAATACAAAAGCTTTATTTATTCCCAGCTCTACCTCAAAGGCTGCTCACTACTGTTGAAAATCTTTTCACTTCTATATATGTTGGTCTAATACAAATATTAAGAAATAAGAAGCTCCAACTAAGGTTAACACTGTCTTTTAATTACCAATTAACTGTCTACCAAATTACATCACAATCGAAGTCATGGTGTTCCCCTTTAATTTCTGCTTTATTTAATGGCCTCTTTTTAGGATGCAAGAAACCAAAAGTGTTGTGCAGACAAAGCCAGAACTTCTATTTAAAAGAGCTAAGAATGTTTATATAAACCATGCACACTCAAACAAATGTGTAGCACATCTATAATATGCTCATTGTTCCTTAACATAGGATTTGTCATTGTACTTTGACAGATCAGATTGTTCTCTTTTTTAATGCTCCACTTAATCTGTTCACACTTTCTACTCCTAAATAACTCAGTTTTTGTGTTGCTATAATTTAAAAGCCATGTTATAATCGTTCCAATAAGGGCACACTGAAGAGAGAAAGAAGTAGCAGAGATGTAGAGGAAATCCTTCTCCAATGCCAGGGGAGAAGCAGCCAGGATAGGACAGTCTGCAGCCCTCGGTGGGTCGGGGTGAGGCACAGAATCACGGAATTCTAGGGTTGGAAGGGACCTCGAAAGCTCATCCAGTCCAACCCCCCTGCCAGAGCAGGGTCACCTAGAGTCCATCACACAGGAACGCATCCAGGCGGGGTTTGAATGTCTCCAGCCAAGGAGACTCCACAACCTCTCTGGGCAGCCTGTTCCAGTGCTCTGACACTCGCACAGTGAAAAAGTTCTTCCTGATATTCACATGGAACATCCTGTGCTCCAGTTTAAAACCATTGCCCCTTGTCCTATCATTAGTCATTACTGACAAAAGCCTGGCTCCATCGTCCTGACCCTCACCCTTTACATATTTGTAACCATGGATGAGGTCACCCCTCAGCCTCCTTTTCTCCAAGCTAAAGAGCCCCAGCTCCCTCAGCCTTTCCTCACAAGGGAGATGTTCCACTCCCTTAATCATCTTAGTGGCTCTGCGCTGGACTCTCTCAAGCAGTTC
>VZRW01007784.1:0-31680 GCA_013398125.1 Aegotheles bennettii | reverse complement strand
CACTGCTCTCCAGCAGGTCAGCCCCCAGCCTGTACTGGTGCATGGGGTTGTTCTTCCCCAGATGCAAAACTCTGCACTTGCCCTTGTTGAATTTCATTAAGTTTCTCCCCACCCAACTCTCCAGCCTATCAAGGTCTCTTTGAATGGCAGCACAACCTTCTGGTGTGTCAGCCACTCCTCCCAGCTTAGTGTCATCAGCAAACTTGCTGAGGATACATTCTGTACCCTCATCCAGGTCGTTGATGAAGATATTGAACAACACCGGTCCCAGTACCGACCCCTGAGGCACTCCACTAGTTACTGACCTCCAACTAGATTCTGTCCCATTGACTACAACTCTCTGACTTCTTCCCTTTAACCAGTTCTTGATCCACCTCACTACCTGATCACCAAACCCATACTTTATCAGCTTATCTACACACGCAGGAGGCTTGCAGGGCTGACCTGCCAAGAGGTTACTGGTGAAAGGACTGGGACCCTGGCCAAGCCAGCCTTTGCCATCTCACACAGCCTGCCCCATCTGAAGTGATTTTCTGTTCTAGTAACTCACTGAACTCCAATTTGATTTTCTATTTCAATAAGGGTCCTACAAGTAGAGCGATTTTCTGACCTTCAAATAGATTGATCAGTGAATAGAGACAGATAAAAAAAATGCTCGTTTATCTTTTCCCTAAAGGAAGTGTGGGATTTTAATGAACTGTGTTTGTTTTCTCAGATTCTCCTGATTTCTAGTTGGAAGACTCCATTTAAACATATTTTGGTGAAGGTTTTGTTTATTTGCTTTTTTTATCTGACATCGCCATTTAAAGCCAAACAACTTTCCTTTTTTTCCTTTTTTTTTTTCTTTTAATTGAATTATTTCACTGACGTTTGGCCTATTAATCGTTCCTCTTTTTTCCCACATTTCTTTCATGGGGAGAAAGTTTACTTTGGCTCAACTCTCTTTGAAACTTTGATCTAAACACAAGCATGAGCGATCTACCGCAACCACTAGAACCGTACCACTCCAAGTCTGAAGTGGCTAAAAAAAATTCTAGAGGACAACCTCCATCCCTGCCCATTCATTTGGTATTTATTGACTGTAATAGTGTCCTGGTTTTGAGCCAGGATAGAACCAATTTTCTTCCAGTAATTTCACTTTTCAGTTAAGTTTTTTCTAAGTAATTGCACGCTTTCAGTCGGTGTCAGCCTCCAGGACTGATAACACTCAATGTTTACCGTTACTGCAGGACAATGGTATGCAGAACCAAGGCCACTGCTTGGTTCTGCTAAACTTCTCCTGTGCCAGAGCAATGGGGGGCAAAGGGGTCACACCTGCAACCCTTCTACAGGGAGGAGTGGACCAGATACGTGACCTAAAATTGACCAAATGAAGTATTGTATCCCATAAGCATCGTACTCGGTACAAGTCCGAGGGGTCACGAGGGTCAAGCTCTCTTTTCTAAGGCTCAATTGGTCGTTCCATGCCTGAAGCCTACTCCCTTGCTTGCTGAGACTGCCAACTTCTACTGAAGCTGTTGTGCTCGCAGTATTAGCACTCAGCCTTCACTGCTAGAAGCAGTGGTTGAATATTAGGAAGAAGTTCTTTACTGAGAGGGTGGGTGGGCACTGGAATGGGCTGCCCAGGGAGGTGGTGGAGTCACCGTGCCTGGGGGTGTTCAAAAAACGGGTTGATGAGGCACTTGAGGCCATGGTCTAATGGTCTAATGGTCAGGAATATGATGGGATAAAGGTTGGACTTGATGACCCTGGAGGTCCCTTCCAACCATAATGATTCTATGATTCTAAGCTCACCACTCACGATTGCTATCTGGAGCTGAGTGTAACTTCATGCCTTGTATTAGCCTCAGGGGTAACATGAGCATTAGTGGGGGGGAGTGCAGTATCGATTTTGTATATATTTGTATATATTTCATTATTTTCTTTTTCATCATTATTGTTTCATTAAAGCTGTGCAGTTTAATTTCCAACCCATAAGTCTCTCCCTTATTCTCTCTCCTTTCCCTTTCTGGGAGGGGATGGGGGCAATAGAGAGCATCCATCATTTGTTTAAATACCAGCCTAGCGTTAAATCATGACAAAGAGTAAATGTTTAATCTAGATTGGGAAAAAAGGAAGGACTGCTGATATTCAACAAACCAATGTAGATACTGAGCATCTAAAACAACACTGTAACTGAGAATCCCAATAAGTCACATTCACTATCTCCACTGACAACAGAAAACTTCATATCTCAACAAGGATACAACACATGGAAAGCAGAGAGAGCAGAAATATCAACAGAGGCTAAAATTTCTACATATGTGAGAATTTCCTCAAGAAAGGTTTTGACAAGTATTTATCTGCTCAAAAAATTATCATGCAGACAATAACATACCTTAAAGGAACTAGAGGAAAGCTACTTGGTCATGGTACTTGTCCTTTTTCCAGTACAAGATAATTTCCCAGCAATGTATTTTCCTAGGAACAATTTACATGAATTGTACAGTATTCTGCTTTCACAATGAGGGCACATTCACAGATTATTTGCATGAGAAAGTTAATTGCCAATAAAGTAGGTGTGACTACAGCACAGCAGATGTTCTAGATGGACAACTCAGGATGAGTCCCCACGAGGCATCCAGCCTACGCTCATCACCAATGTACCTTCCAGTGAATCAAGAATGCAGAGGACAACTCCCAATACCTCTTTTACACAAAGTTTAGCAGGGAATGAGTTTCCTCCTGGAGCATTTCTCACTACTGAGTGCACAGAGGGCACCCAGCTTTGAGGCAATCAAAGCTGGGTGAGCTGGAAAACCCAGCAGTGCTGGTCCATGCAGGTCCATTCAGTGAGAACCCTGCGAAGACTTCAGATAGTGCCCTGCTGAGACAGGACAAGAAGATCTTAGACACCAGCATATTCTGAGGTACTTTGGTTCTTGCACCATTGCCTGTACAGATCAAGTAGTCTTGCAAGAATTTCCTACGGTGCTGTAAATCTACTTTTCTGCAATCACATTTGTCCTTTTGTTCCCGGGGCTCTCTTGGCACAGAGCACCCCGTTCCTCTGCCCATCTGATTAGATCAAATTACATGCTTTTACTACTCCTACAAGCTAAAGCAGCAGACCTACAATTAAGTGTGGGATGGTTTAGGGTCTAAATGGAACTCATGTCTGGCCCTAGCAAATGCCCCAGGTTCTTTTTTTTTTTTTTTCCCCCTTAAATTGATATTTTTTTAGGCTGCTTTCCAAAAGTTAAGCCCCTGAAACAAGTCAGAACAGTGAACCCCCACTCACCCTATTCACAATTATTGTTGCTCCCAAGCCTTTTTTAGTATCTCTGACAAATTACTCGCCATACAACATTGTCCTTGTAAGGGGAGAATGAACTGGAAGCAGCAACGTGATGTCGTTCAACCTTGTATAATATCAGCATTTACAGGAAATACATTTGTTGGTGTGACCATGGGCGCAGGCTAAACACTGCTTCCTGATCTTTCACCACCTTGAGAGAATAGAATACAAGAAAATATTACAAGGGAAAAAGAAAAAAAAAATCCTAACTAACCCTAGAAGCCCCTCCTTCTCTGGCAGGGAAGCAAGAAATACCAGAGGTGTTAGAAGCCCTCTGGCACTGCAATTCCTGAAATTATGACAGAGCCTTCGAATTTGTTCTGGCTAGTTAGTCTGAAAGCTTCCTAGAGGGAAACAGATAAACGGATAACAACAAGATTATTGCCCACAGGCCCCATATGGAAAAGGAGTGTAATTTCAGTGCACTGATATGATTATATTTAATTTGCTTGCTATAGGTTGCAGCATGCCGTGTGCTGGGGAGGACAATCAGATAACCTTCTGAACGGTGCTCATGGAATTCAGAGCTTTTGGCACCAGTGTTGAAATAAGATTAATGGCAACATGCTCCAATTTGCCTTGAAGAAGGTTTGCATCTTGTTTCACTAGATATTGTTGCTCACAACATCATTATTAATATATATATATATATAGGATCCAGAAACCTGGTAACAGGAAGAACTAATGTCTCGTTTGCATACATCTGAATTTTACTAACTGAGGACTCTGTGTATTTTCTGCAGTTCAACTTTTAATGGTGCAAGAGAGAAACCTTCTATAATCTGCTCTGGGACCCTCAAATTTAGCAACAATTTAGTGTATCCATTGGGCCTTCCAGGCAGTTGAACAGCTGAATTTTCTCATTTGGAATAAGTTCTCAAATAACCTGATTCACACTGTGTTCAGTTGCCTTTCCTTTGCTCCTTCTGCTCAAAGCTTTATACACCACGCTTTATAACTAGCTTAAGGGATTTACTCAAATCAAGGTACTTCTTTAAATTTGTGCTGCTGAGAAGTTTGATTTTTCCAAAGACATCATGCTTTAATTCCTCTTGCTATCCATCAAACACCTGTATCTCCTGTACAATTGTAAAATAAATATAAAGTGTCTTGTACACAGTATGGAAGTGCTTAAATACTCAATAAAATAATAATTGATTGATTGTTGAAACCATGAAGAGTTAATAAAAACCCTTTTCTCCCTCTCTCTTTTTCTTTGCTCTGGAGACCTGTCAGTATGTGATTATTTTCCACTCTGATGAGTTTAAATTGTTGGATCTTTTCCAGCTACGTTCAACCTTCAGATTACATTCTCCTACTTACTCATTTGTAACAGACAGAGCCCCTTGGGTAACCAGCCAGCCCAGTCTGTTCCTGCCTTGTTTTTTGGGAACTCCACCCTGGGTAAGATCTGTACCCCTGAGCTATTCCAGTCAACAGGAAAACATGTTTTATTGTGTAACGCACCTTCTTGTGCACTGCAAAGAAGTTGAAGCTCTAAGTTGTGATGCTGCACCACATCTCTCAGAAACAACAGGCAGAAGCCAGCAACAAACTTTCCCTCAACTTCCAATGCACTACATTGAGACCAGGCAGCCTGTCTTTTTTTTTCTCCCCCCTTCCCCTTTTCTTGCAAGCTTTTTCAGTGGAATAACTTCATGTGCCCACAAGGAATTAAGGTCGTTTTTATTAAATGTGTCATTTCTCTGGACATGCAGGATGCTCTCAGATTGAGGCAACACAAATGTGGTGTGGTATAAGCTTATTTTTTTTAAGCTAAAATGGGTTATTAGTCTTTCTTTACTTTTCCTTCATTTATTCATGGTGTACATGATATTTCACTTCCAATTCCAGACCACGCAACTTGAGATACAAAAATGTGGTGGTCTTGAGGGAAGACATTGGAAATTAAATGTGGTTGGATTTTCCAGAAAGAAATTACCATGGCATTTCCCAATAATTCTGGTTGTGTGCAAGGCGGGCTGGATCTCAGAGACCTTCACTATTTGAACCCAGAATGCTTCTTTCCTCTTTTCTTTGAAGTGATTATTTTCTAACCATGTGCCTTTGAAAGCATACAAGACAAACAATTCAGCATTAATTCAAGGCGCTCTCTTTCCATTTGCTTTCAATTCTTGCCTACAATCTCATTTCTGTGTATTCTTTGTAGTCTTAAACTCTTCCCTAGTCCTCTCCCACAAGCCATGGTCAGCGAGAAAAAGAATGAATGATGCACAACCTCTGGTTTGACTCTATTTGACCATTTCTACAGTATTTTAGAGGTTTTCTGAGTTATATCTTCACAGAAAATGTTGCTCAGAGCAATTTTACTTTTACATTTTCTACAAACTGTTCAGATTTTCCCAAAATTCAGAGAATGTGCAGTTCTGTGCATGTCAAAATTAACATTACACGGCCAAAATCATTCATCCTTCTCCTTCATCCCACAGAGCACATCACTCACTCTTTGGGGAAAGCAATGCTGTTATCTCTGTCCAAAGAAATGATCACCAGAAAAATAAGCCTGAAATGTAAACAGATTGTTGGACAGAGGTGTCCATGCGGGACCCAAAAGCCATCTGCTGAAGTCTGGTCTTTTTTGTTTCATTTCTCCTGGTTTATTAATACACAGTCGATTACAATAACAGAATAATTTTTAAAAATCTTAAGAGAAAGGCTGTTTATCTGCAGAAATCATCCTTGCCTAGAGGCTACTGAAACAGGCAGTTGGAATTCCTCCTTCAATTTACCATGTAATGATGATGTAGGCATGTTTTAATATATTTAATATACTGTTAGCTCACCATGAAAATAATAGACTAAAACACAAATTAGCAAAAAAAAGCCAAGGGAAAATGTTAATTAGGAAAACATTAAGGTCTGGTGTGTTGAACCATTGCAGAAAATAAAACAAAAGGGACAGGGACAATGCCACCCACAATGGAAAGCTGCTTCTGATAACTAGAAACACATTCTCCATGAGGAGTCACACTGTACAGTGCTGTCGTGTTTCAGTGCCCTATCAATCTGCAAGTGCCACCACTGTCTGGTCTTGGTCAATATTTTGCTGCCGCTTCTCTCACTCCTTGAAGAATTCTAAAACTCAAAGCTCTCCCCCTGGGGTGTGGGAGGAACAAGTTCAAAGCCCAGCCACATTTTCAGTGGCCAACCAGAGCGAGCTGAGTGCTGTCCCACAGGGAAGGCAGAGACCAGTGGAAGATGCACCCTTCCATATCACCCTGTCCCTCCGCTCCTGGCACAAAGGGGTCCCCTGCTACAGAGGGAGAAGCAAGAAGGAAGGGGATCACCATAAAACTCGGGGCAATTCAGTTGAATGCAAATTGAAAAGAGACATAAAATTCCCCTTCCCTTAGGCTGGGTAAAATACAGACGATCTCAAGTAAAGATATCTTCTGTTTGGATTTATAAAGCAGACAGAGAATTCCAGATAACTGTTTTGTACATCTGGTGATGTTGTATGTCAGCAGTAATTGTCAAAAGAGGTTTATTAATTTTTCCAGTGTGTTTACTATCCTTTACACAGTGATGCTGGCGATAGGATTCAGTTCCTCTCAAATCTTTCTGGATTTCAAATCCTCTGGCTCAGAAAAGTTCCTCAACCAATACCAGAATTTATCCAGACTTGCACGCCTACATCTGGTACAAAAAAAATGTAGCTTATGTTGTTCCTCACTTATCATTATACTGGATTATCCTTACAAGAAAAGGCACAATATACATTCAAAGAGAGAGATTATCACTTTGTTTTGTTTTGTTTTCTTTGGCACCAGTGTCTCTGTGTTTAGTGATATGCCCTTGTGCCAGAGCTGCTGAGGAAAAAAAAAAACCACCAAAAACCCCCACACTATTAAAATGAGTGCAATCAACCGAAAATTTAGCGATGGTCTAGGAAGAAACATAGACTCTGGATGCTATGCCTGCCATCAATGCCATGTAGCCAAGCAATTCATCTAGCAGGCTGACAAAAACAGCTATTTATTTACTCCTAAGGAAAGAGGCAATTTTGGCATATGTTTCACCATTTACCTGAGCAACAGAACTGTGGTTGGTCAAGAATTTCCTAGGAAACGTGTGTATGTTCTTTGCTAAATTAACACTTTGCCTCTTGAAATGCAGATTATTTTGATATTTATTTATGTATTTCAATTCCTCATTCCGATAACTGGATTAATTGTTTCTGGGTAAACTCAATCAAAATATCTCACTTTGTGAACTGCATGATAAGTTTTTTTCTAAGACAGCTCATTAGCAAACTGTATCTGCCATGCTGCTTCATGGAACATGCACTTCAGGTGATTTATGGCCTCTCTCTGTGAGGAGATGCTGTCTTGGGTAGACCGTGACACACTGGCAGAGCCATAGGATGGAGCAGATGAGTCATATTATTACCTCATTGAAGCTGTGGTCTAGTTCACAAGGACTTCTTGCATGACATACTCTAACATCTACTGTGCTGGGAATACTGATTCTTTGTAGACCAGCACAAGAGATTATTTAAGGGCTGGAGGGAATTTATTCCTGGTGAATATGAACTGCTAATGAACTTTGTTGTTTCCTAGGTGGTCTCTCCTTTCCCCTCAGTTCCAGACCAGATGACATAGCAGAGGTTCACTAAACCTTTAACAAGGAGAAATCTGTCCACCCAGGCAATCCCCCAGCATTCCTGTACAGAAACTGCAGAAGCATTCACCAAACCATTTATGATCCATCTCATGTTAATTAATTCATTTCCATAAAGAGTTTCCAAGCCTATTTACTTATGTTTTATTGCCATGGTCCAAGATGAATCAAAAGAACATCAAAATGAATAAATAAAAATTTATCTCTGAACAGTGAAAAGTAAAAGTCTCTGAATTTTAGGAAGCTATTCAATTCTTATAGTCCAAGGTGTTATTAGGTCGAGAACATGGATAGGACATTGGCAAACATGGGAAACAACACAGATAAACAGATTCACCTTGTATTTCCTGGCTCTCACCAAAAGGTTGGCTGACTTTGGCTAGTACTTTTTGGGTTTTCTTTCCCACTTTATTCTTTCCCTGATTGCAATGTGAAGATAATTATTATTCCCTTACTTCGTGAGAAAAGAATGCCTTGAAAAAGCTAATGCTTCCATCCCCAAAATATTTTTACGCAGACACCTCCACCTATAATTCCATCTAATCCAGACCCTAAATGTTACTATTATTCATGTAATCACAACTACGTTGGCTGGGAGGGATTGCTGAAGGTCTTCAGTTCAGTTTCCCCACCTGTAGCAGAGCTGTTCCTGGCGTGAACTCTGCCCTAACTCCAGGCTGCAGGAGTGACCAGGGCTCGCAGGATTAAGACACACTTACACGTGTACTAACACTCTCCCTTTAAAAGCAATTTGGTGCCAAATATCAGTAAAAGGATGCTGGCAACACTTTTATTAAAAAGGCAAATCCCGCTTACCATTTTTTATATTCATTTTAGTAACATTAACCATGATGAATTCATTCAGCATGTCGCATGACTGCTGTGTGTAATTTCTCAGGAATTCCATTTTCATTTAACATTAATTAAAGAGCACTTATTACAGTGTTACCAAAATTAATTCCCGGCCTGCAGCCCTGTCTGCCAAGTTTCAACCTTCAGCAAATTATTATGGGTGAGTTATAGACCCTGGGAAAAGGAGGTCTATATTGGAATATTAACTATAGTGATGCGTTTGTCACTATTGCAGAAAGGACCACGTTCAGGGAGATGGTGATTGTCCAAAATAATGCACTCCACAATCCTGCTTTTGTCTGGCCCTTTAAGATAGTTATCGGAGCCCGCAGAAATTACCGATAGTTAGCAAGCTTGTTTAATCCGATATGGTTTGTGAGACACTCTATCCTTCTTGCTTAGAGTCTGTTTGATTATGATACACTGATCAGACGCAGGATATTACCTCTTTGGCAATTCAGCTTCCTGCTGCTGAAGCTGCACAGACATCATGGCAATATTTTTGATATAGCCCAGCAGAGCTAAGTGTCATTCATTAAAACAAGATTTATTCACACGCATCTGTCTTGAATCTGTCATATTCTCCCTAAAGGGACTCAGGCATTTAATACAACTTTTTTTTTCCACCTATGACATCCACCATGGAGTATACAATCTTAGTTTTCCCATATTTTCAGCACCAAATAGCAGGTTTGTATATCTTAAAGGATTTTGCTATATCCTGTTTTTGCAAGAAACCCTAGTGAGGCTATGAATTATATAACAGACCTTCCAGGGGGACAGAAGTTTGGGCATTACTTTTCTTCTTGTTTTATGCAAGTTCACACACCATTAGTTGGTCCCTTGTCCTGGCATCTTTCCTATAATATTCTGAACAGCTCCAAAGCCTTCCTGCTGAGGAAATAAAAAAATCAAGGCAAACAGAGTGATTTTTGCCAAGATTGTGATAGCTTTTTTTTTTTAACTGAATAGAGGGAAATAAATACAGTGGAAAGCCATACAAAGGACCAGCATGAGAAGACTCTGTGTGCTCTTCTTTCCTGTCACTTATTTCACATTTATCTTTGGAAAAGTTGTTCCCCAAAGTGGCACCTACAGAATTTCATTCCCTGAAACAATGCTGAACTTCACAGCTATTTAAAGCCCAAGGAGACTTATAGTATGTCCACAATGACAAGTGACAGAAGAGGCTTGTGTTGCCCATGAGTCAGAATTGGGCTGGCACTGAGGCATCTGCCTTACTTCTAGTCCAGAGCTATGTCCCAAGGGCTCTGAGTAAAGTCAGAGGAGCTCTGATTGTCTGGACACAACTGGGAAGGCAGATCCCAGCGTTCCCATCAATAACCTTATATAGCTACCTACATATCTGCTCCCAGATGTGAAAAAAAGAAAAAACAAACAAAATCAAAACAACCTTGACTGCTGTCTCATGTATCAGCTTCCTGGGATTCAAAACTGGATGAGCCCCCATCCATTGCATTGGTGAAGGATCCTCATAGCTCATCACCCCATTTTATAACAAGACTGAAGGAACACCTACCATTCACCTACTGACTAACAGACTCAATGAGCAACTGGTTTCAGATCCTTTCTTGCCTGAGAGTATTTGATCCTCCACCTTCTGCAACCCATGACCTCATGCCCTGCCCAGAGGACAGGCCAAGGATATAGAAAGCCCAGGCTCCTAACTTGATGTTATTTATTTCAAGAAATTATTATTACAGTATTGTAATGCCAAACCTAAGCCAATCTTTTGGTTCTAACCCTCAGGGTCTCAGCATCCAAGATCCTTACTCATTACGTATCTCTCTCTCACACGATTGGATTCAATTACAAAACCACAGCTCTGGTTGTTTTGTGAAAAGTATGGTCTTGAGGCTATAGTGGCAGGTGGGTAAAACCTTTCTTTTATAATAACTACATGAAACTACATGAAAAAGCACCTTTCCCAAGAACTGGGATCCTCCCAAACTTCAGAAATAATTCGCCACACACAACACTGCAAAGCTTCTAATGGAAGCTTCCCAGGATCATGGGCACTCTTCTGTTGCCCAAGGTCTGAAAGCCACCCAGCCAGGAAACAGCAATATTAGATCAGTAACTACCCCAGTATCATCACAGTCAGAGGTTTGATATTTAAGTCGTCTGGCCATGTCTGCAGAGCTGGAGTGAGGGTGTCAGTGGCAGCAAGACATCTCCATTTTCAGCACCACTGCCCTGGGGGAGTCAACGTTTGCACTCAAAAGAAGATGACACAGCTCTGACAAAGATGTGAGCCCTCCCCTCCTTGCTCACACAGCTCACAGGGGAGAGAGGAGGGAGGAGAAGGCAGTGCTTCCCCTCCACATTTGGGGTGAAGGAAACTCAGGTGTGCACCTCACACACAGAAAGAGACCACCCTGAGCACCAACCCAGCAAGGGCCAGCCGTGTCCTTGGGGTTACGACACAAAGTTTATTCCGAGGGAGCAACAGCAACATAACCAATGAAACAGCAGTCTCCACTGATGAGATTTTGGGGGATTTGTTCCCTCTGGTACTTCTCCCAAGCATCCCTCTGAGTACCTGAGCTGCCCTTCCTACTGCTTGGCTCCTGTATATCACACACCAGCACCCTTCTTATACTGAACCAGGAACTTGGGCTTGGCAAAAGCACCAGCTCCTGAAAGCAACGTCATCCCAAAAACAACCTATTGTCTGAAAATCATTCCTTGAAAACTTTCAGCCACAGCTTACAAAGAAAGTTCTTTAACAGCTACAAGAGAAGCAACTGTCCTTGTGAACTGCTTAAAACTACAAGCTCCACTAGCATGCAATGGTACGTGTAAAAAAGGTTAAGGGTTGAGATTGTGGTTATCAGACTGAATGTACTGAAAACTGCCATGACCTTCATCAGAAATCAATGATTAACTACTAAACTATTAGCTCCTTCATACACATCTGCTCTTTCCACTTCAAAAATTTGAAGAGAAAATTTAAGCAAGAAATAAAGAAATAGCTCCTCAGATAAAAACCCAGCTTCTCTCAAAACTTAATGCTGCTAAGTATTGAGCCACATGGGTGCTACCATCTAACATTCTTCTAGAATACACGAGAACAACATACATTGAGGGATTTTTGTCTTTGCTTGTAAAGTGACATCCATCACATTCAAGCAGCAACTTGCAACAGTTTGCTTTAAAATGCATTTTGTGAGTAAGCGCTGCAGGTGAAGTTCAAAGCACATGTCAGTAGGTTCTGGGTCATGCACAGGCACACTTCTGAGGGAAGGGAGAGGCCTCACTGACCTCTTGTGTACTTTTCACAAACTTCCTTTAAGTCCTGCCAAACTCTGCCAACACATGCCTTTGGTATGAACAAAAGACTCAACTAAGAAAATGTATCTATCACTAGCAGGAAATGTGCTACTACCTGGTGACTCATTCAAATAACATTTTCAACAAGGATGTGAGTTTCACCCAATTGATGACAATAATTCTGTGAATGTATTTTACTCCACTATTCAAATTTAGTCCACTTTAGGCTTCCGAGTAGTTGGACAAGCACCTAGAAAGGTTACTACTACTTAACCCCTCTAAATAGATGCTTGATTGTTCATAGTGTCACAAAAAATACGTGCAGGGCGAGGTTACTGAAACAATGAAGAATAAAGTAAAATGCTATGGTGTCTCATGGTACTAAAACAACTATAGAACAAAGAGGCAAAGGGTCACCCAAAAAAAAAAACCTATGGGGAAATAAACAAAAGAGAAGTCAAGGTATCCATCTTCTCTTTTTTGCACTCAGTATTTTCCAATCTCATCATGAACTCCTTTAATTTTATTATTTTCATGGTAAAGAAAAAAGTCAAAGACCAGAGTGATATCATGCAAAACTTCCAACCTGATCCCAAGGTCAAACAGGCAAAAGGAGCGACTTCTGTCCTGGATTATGCAGAGAGTGCCTGGGGTTTCCTACCACTCTGTAGCTTACAGTTAGTGAATAAGCAGCACTAAGTTCAGGTGGCATTACTCTTACTAAACTCAGACTCAGTCCTGTAGACTGCCTGCACAAAGTGAAAAATATTTCAGACTTTTTTTTCCTTTGGTTGAGATTTTTTCGGTTCAGTTTTTTTTACTTCATTGGGAAGGAGGTTAGGTTATCACGAGCAACTGCAGCAGAAAGCAAGTAAGTAGGTGTGCCTGCACTAATACATTTTTCACACTAAATTTTGTCTAGTCATAAAATTGCATTTTTAAAGATTGTTTTGTGTTAGTTTCCCAGGTTTTGGAAAGAGGAAGGAGTCTTGTCTCAGAAGGTCTTTCTGTCCACAGCCAGCTAATTCTGCAGAAGATATTGATCTGCTATAAGAGATCTCTCTAACACTACAGCTGGTGATCTTCCTCCCTTTTCCCATGTTCCTAGTGAAATGAGGTTTCATCTCAGTTCTGACAATCAATAGGGCCTTTTGATGTATACTTCAGTAGGCTTTACTCAAATCCAATGGGCCTCACACCCAAGGTGTGCAGTCTTTACAAGGCTTTTAGTGACCATCTAAGCTTCACCCAGTCCTTCTAGAGTTGCTATTGCAGGGCATGAAACACCAAAGCATGCAATAACATTGAACTTATAACACATTAATCTCAAATGGTGTCCCTTGGCAGGGGGGTTGGAACTGGATGATCTTTAATGCCCTTCCAACCCAAACCATCCTGTGACTATGTACCACCCTTAAGACACAGATCATTTCATCCTTTTCAGAAATATCATTCCTTTGAAGGAGGACATAGGGACATGCTAACATTATACATTCATTTAAGTCTTTTTTGCATATAGCTCTCCATAAAATCTCACTATCAAAACATGATTCTCTAAGTGCCACAATAGTCGAAGCTTATAACACTTAAGGTCCAGCTACTAAAATATCATATTACCTTGAGGTTGCAACTTAGTAACCAATTGCCCTGATGCTCAACTTCATATGAAAATGTTTAAAAATAATTATCTATGATTATTTGGGAATACTGTCATTTTATAGGGTTTTAGACCCTTGAATATTTCAATGCAGTTAGTAGGTGTATCAGGCAACAGCTGTTTAACACATTAAACTCCCCAAAAAAGGAAACACGTGATTTACAACCAATTGTCACTTTATTCATATCAATCCAGGTGCTACTGTGTATTGAAGAACAGTAAATTTAGCTTTTGATTCTTTAAAGCTGAGAGCTTTTCCACAAGAGCAGAAGAAAATTTAGTGTCTAATAGACACTGAATTTCCATTTCTCTGACATTTCACTATAAGCATTAATTTGTTGTGGGGTCATATCTTAATTTTATTTGAAAATCCTGGTTCCTGAGAGTACAGTCAAGAGTCCCCCTTTTGGCTGAAGATCAGAGCAGTCTAAAGCAGCATTATCTCCTCTGGGTTGCCTAAAAGACACACTCTGCCAGTTCAGATTTGTTGCCAAACAAAGACCTCCCGAGCTGGGTTCTCTGGTCTGCATAAGCTCTTCAGAGTCCAAGTGCCTTCCTACCCAGAGGGCTTGTAAGGGATGCCAGCGCATCACTAGAAATGAGTCAAAATTGCCAACGAGGTGACCAAAAACCAGGAGTACTGAAGGTTGAGTGATGTAAAACAGTTCTCTTTTTTTCTCCCTGTACTTCAGAGCTGATCTTGCAAGCTGTACATGTCCAAGCTTCAACATGCAGATAGAGTCTTTCAGCTTTGCAAGCTTTGACTGATGTTTATTGACCTATCCACTTTATAGCAGCAAGAACTACTATAAATTCCAGAGATACAGAAATCTTTTTCTTTCTCCTCATACACTCAAACACAATAACTACTGAATGTACAAAAAAAGAGGACCTCATAAGCAGTGGGCTTCCCAAAATAGAGCTGGACAAATCTGAGAAGCAGATTTGATCAGAGAGAACATTTTTGTGAGGAAGGTTGGTTTTCACAAAACTTCCATTATGAAGCTTTCTTTGGTCTGAGATAGGTTTTCTAATCCAAACTCAAGAAAAAGAATCCACTCTAAAAAACTTCCCTTAGAATAATGGTCCTCTCTGAACATACCTATAGATCTAAATTCCTTTCCAATCCATCTTCAGAAAAATGTGAAGATTAAAGAAGAGTTATCTAGCTCCATTTAAAAATTTGGCCTCTATTGCTCTTCACGTCATGAGGGTGGCTCTGCAACAAGCTTACTTCACCCAACAGACATCCTCAAGCACTGATCTTCCATGCAATATCAGAAGAAAGGCATCCCCTGGGCCAGTGCATTGCATTGGCTCAATTCAATATCACAGAGGCCTGGAAGGCTCTGACTTACAACCTTTCCCTTCAGCTGTCAGGAATAGGAACTATTTTCTTGCATGGAGTCAAGCCTAAGTGAATAAGAAGATGTAGTATTTGGAAAGTTGCTCTGACTGGTGTAGTCGGCAGTACAGTAGTATTTTTCCAAAAGTAAACATTACTATCTTTTAACCAATTGCTAAGAAATTAGTTGTGGTAAAACCGTTTATCATCAACAAGAGTTCTACAGATATTTCTGCTTCTCAGGGTTCCCCAGAATAATTTTTTTTCCTAATTTCAATTGCATATATACAAACACTTTTCTTCTGTCTGCCTTGGCAATCCCTGCAAGGTTTTATGGTTCCCACCTCTCCCCATGTGGCCCTCTTAATAAAATACATTTTGCATGTAATGAAAGAAGAGAGATGATTTAGGAATTGTGGTTGTTTGAGAACTGTCAGTCTCAGCCATACCACACTGTTTGCTGACACAGCGCTGGGCAGTGACACATCACTGATTTCACCCCTCCATCATTTATTAGCTTGGTTTTCATTTCCCTTTAAAATACAGAGGTTGCTACAGTAAAATATGAAAATGAGGAGCTCGCTTCCATAAAATTATTTATGAAAACCTGGGTATTGTGAAGCATCACTCAGCTGAAATTCTGCTAAGATATCTAAAATTACTACTTTTCCTCACATTAATTAAAAGGGTGTTCAGCATCTATCAAAATTCCTTCTATAAACAGGATTAGCTTTTTTTATTTTTTAATTTTTTTTACCATTTCAGGTAATGATACTTGACTCGCTCCGTAACATGCAGGGAAGTCTGGTGAATGTTATGGTTGTTTGGCAGAGAGGAAGTGACTGCATCATTAACACTGTCCAGAAGTGAGTGGTGATAAACCCTGGCAAGGCAACAAAAAGAACAGCCAGGCAGAGTGACACGAGAACTTGTGGAGTACATTCTGCAGTTGAAGACAGAAACCCACATGAACTCAAAACATAACCAGTTCAAATAAACCTTGTCCCTTGCAAGCTATAAACAGAGTAAGTTCAAGAGTGAACACGTATTGGGTATGGCATGGAAGTGAAGTGAGATAAGATGTTTTCTTCTACTACTTCTTTTAATGAGACGTTAAGTATATTTCAGCTTTACTGTAAGTATGTTTCACAATATAATTATAACTGTAATCAGTTCAGAGAAGTCCAGTTGGAGCTACCATCTTGAATTTATCTTTCAAGAATTTCCTGCTGTTATTATCTGACAGTTTAATTGAGACTGAATGGCAGCTCACTCTCTTAACAAAGTAGGATATCAGACTTACAGCTTGGAAAGAAACAAAAATGCACCAGAAATTTGCTTGGATTCTGATGTGCTGCTGCTCATGTTTTAACTTTAAGCTCCATAAGCTACATGACTTTCTGTGTGGTGTTCATGCTCCTATACGCTGCTTATGCTGAATTATTGCTGTCACTCCCCTTTTAGAGTGAAATATGAGCCAGCTAATGGATTTACCTTATTTCCATTCAAGATAGAAACTCAGAAATGACTGAAAGAATAAAAAAATATACCTATAAGTGATGAAATATCAAGTAAAATATTTTTATCTAAGAACGTGTTCATAAATTAAGCCATTTTTGAGCTTTCAGTAAGGAAGTATTAAGTTCCAGCAGATACTGACCTGCTTTATACGTGAATTCCGTCCATCCTAATCTATCCATCTATTCTATTCTGGGTAATAGCTGGCATCTCATCACATCTAAAATAAACTTTTGCTAATGAGTTCAAGGGAGTCAGAATATTTGCTTTGGCATCCTGGTTATTTATATTTCACAGACTTAGCCTATTCTGACATAATCATCAGCAGGAGAACACATTAACCTTTCCTCAGTGTTCCTAACTCAGCAAGTTTGATAGCCAAGCACAAAATCAGGTAGTCCAGATAATGATTTAGGAAAACAAGAATCAAAGTCTTGAGAGAATAATATGAGATTCTAACCTATGCAGAGAAAGGTTAAATATAGATAATATTTGAACTAGAAAGGCACTGGCCTAGGTTGAATTCTTTCTTCTATCTCAATAGTTATCATATTTGTTTTTCCAAGCAATGGCTGATTAAGTTCTCATGCCAGCACATTAAAACATAAAATAAGAATGGGAATGACTAACTTAATTGATGGCAAATATATGACTCAGGCACTGATGGTACCAATAATGCAGAAGAGTTTGGATGCCAGCTTACAGTATTTGCCTGCTTCATGTTTTGGAAGCTCAAACACAGCTTTCTAGCAGCTGGAAGAAAGAATGAGTTAAGTTAAAAGCCTTAATCTTTTAGAGTTAAACTATTAGAAACATGTGACATAGGTGGCTCAGCTCCTCAGAAGTATCCCAACTCCCAGTGAATTGGATCATAGGTCTCCTCAGGTCTATAGGCATGTAACATGGTAGGTGGATTGCACTATCAAGTGCTTAAATGCAGGTTGATTAAGCATCTCATTAAGGGTACTATAACTAACTAGCAGTGCAGTCTCAGTACAGGTATATCCTTTTCTGTTCTTTTCCAAGTTCAGCTGGGGAGAGCTCAAAGTTATCTAGACCTCATTGCCCTGGGATCTGTTGATATCCTCTTGGGTGCCTATGGTTCCACTCACTGACCAACTCTGAAACAAGCCCAATGTACTGTTGCTGTACTGCTACCCAGAAGAGTCACGAGCTCAGAGACTGCTGTCAATGACTGTGGCTGTACCCTTGGGATGTACATCTAGAATGCAGTAGATAGATACTTACTGTGTCAGAGTGCATATTCAAGACAACTTTGAGCTAACTGGTTTCTCTCCAGAATACTGCTGTTGGTCTAACCATTGCAGCATGGGACTCGCCAAGGACACACTCAGTCCTCACACGAAATTGAATAAATATTTGAGTTTTAGCTGGTGCCACACTCTATTTTGACTATATTCCTAGAAACAACCTCACAAGCTTTTTTAAAGCTATCTATCTAACTCAAACATGCCTGAAAGTTCAGTGAAAATTCTCTTTCTGATTACGGCTCTTTTTCAGAAAAAAATTTGAAAGTTCAGTCTGTAACTTAGCACTGTCGTCTGCTGCCTAAATGTAATCACCCTGTGCTGTTTAAGATGTTCCAGAATATCTGAGATTCCTTCATAGGAATTGTAAATAAGACATAAGACCTCTGAGAGAGAAAGCTCCTTGGCGTATTCTGGCTTCCAGCTGTTAAAGTATCTCAAAGGGCAGAATACATCTCTGTTAAGCAAATGAATCTCCACTCAACCATACACAACATCAAGATGGCAACATCTCCTAAAATTTTTATTTTTAATAGTATTGGTCAAATAACCTTTATAAACATCAAGGACAGCATCATTGGATCTAATGGCACCTTTGATAGCTGCTGATGAAGTACTTCTCTTTTGTGGCACCTCCTCTCTCTTTCTGTCTTGTTTCTACTTTTCAAAGACTTCGCCAAAAAAAAAAAACCTGCCACACATGGAAATACTGTATTTGTGTCTCTTTGAAATCTCCTTTCTCCTCATCCAGGGTTTTTCTCAAACTGAAAAAGTATTTCACACTCCAATCTCTGTTGCAGCTTTAAATAGATATAAAATAACAAGTGTGCAAAGCATCAAGGCAGCTCCCTTAGATCATCAAAAGAAATTATTCCACAAAGAGGCCAGCATTAATCTAAGCTGAGATAGGGTCTTGGGCTCCTCCTTCTTTACTTTTGTGTGAATTAGTCTTGGGGATTTTTTTTAACTGCTGGCTTTCATTGGGGGTTTTCTGCAGCTCTTTTCAGCAGTTGGTTTTGTCAAAACTTCTTCTGGAAAGCACTGTCGATATGAGCGATTTACTGATCTAATCTTGCAGTAGCCCTGTGTATAGTTAAGCCTATAGTTCATCTTCACATTAAGTAATTGTTTTAGGCCTTGAAACCTACATATAAAGCCAAACTCTTGGTTTGTTGGAAATGCTTTTTTTGGGGAAAAGGAGATGATTCAAAATGTCGTATTTCAAAAAGTTGCCACACAAGTAAATAAAAAGCTTACCTCCTCTGGGAAATGTCATATAATGGATTTAAAAGAGGAACAAAATCTCAGTGTTTATTCAGTCTAATGGATAAAAAGGACAAACTCACTGACTTATCACAATGGTCAATTGTACAAGAAGTCGAAACAGGCCATTTCTGACAGCCAGTGAAAAATAACATTTGTGCCCATAAAAAAATCCCCTCATGTTGTATTTCATATGAAAAAGCCAATAGAAGTCCCCAGTCAAGCTTCTTTTATCACTAAACTATCTTGATTTATACTTTGTTTGAAGTTCTCAAAATGAAACTTTCAGTCCCTCACTCGCTAAAAATAAACTTGCTGTAGCTGGTTGGAAGGCAGCTGATGCAGGCAAAGTTTGAACATTCAGCCCTTATGAGAAGAACAACCGAGGAATTACTTTTTCATGCCATAGCAAGCAAGCATGACATATATATATATTTCAGATTCAAGTCCCCAAATTCTTAGTAGATAGTCCAGCTGAAGCTGGTTTGTGAAATGCATTTGCAGAACGTGGCTGTTTATGGAGAAAACTCAACATTATTAATGGAAAAACATGCAGTCTCTACATACATCTCAGTTCACGTATTTCTGGTTATCTATTAACACTGATAGATGCTGTGCATCCCTTTTAATAAAACATTCCCTATCATTTAAATCTAAAGAAAAAATGTGTATAAGTTGTGAGCAAACTCAATAAAGCATGGCTTCATGACATCTTTCACTTGGGTTATAACTTCACTGCCAGATCTTACCCGTGGAGAAGGACAATACTTGCCAGTTAAGCCAGATAATCTGTCCTTTATTAACCAAAATAATGTTTTAACTAGTAATCTGTTAGCAGGATGGCTGCGGGCTGTATTATTTGTCTGTTGATGGTCAGCTAATTCCTTTCCAACTTTCTCACCTATGCCTGTTTCAAAGGGTAGGTGAGAACCACCATAACTTACTGGGAAGCATGAATAGGGGCTGTCATATCCATCCATGAGGAATACAGCCTGGGATGTGAAGTTTGGACTCCAGCCTGAACAGGAGAGAATATTAAATATCCTTATTCCCCACTCTCCCTCTCTCTTTTTTTAAAGAAACTAGGTAAATCTGTCAGGAGTGGTTTGCAGTGGCTGACTGCTTTGGGATTAGATGACCTCTCTGGGTTTTCACTTACCCTATTAAGATTCTAAGAATTTTCACACCGGAAAATCTGTTACTTATATAGATAGGTACAGCATTGCTCATACAAGGATGATTTATGTAGTTGGTACTGAACTCAGACTAGGCCAAACCCCACTCTCAGACCTGGATGTTAGTTCCTGAGCTACCCATAAAGACATAACCCAACCTGTGTGCAGAAAAGCATTCACGATGATAAATTATTGACCTGCTGGATGGAAAACCAGGATTCTTTCAGACTAAAAGGAAGGGAAGTGGTTCAGAGGACGCTTAGTAAGAGAAGAGAGTAAGTGCTTCCTTCCCACCTCATCCCTCTTATATCAGAATGATCACACTGGAGCAGCTACATGGACTTGACTCTGGAAGGTAGAAATAATCTGATCTACATGAAAACCAAGTCATCTTAATGTCTCACAAGTATAGCTATCCTTCCCCTCCCAAATATTAGCTCTTTACAGATTTCCTTTCTGTTGTTTACATTTTTTTTTTTTCATTTAGATCTTATCAGAAACAAAAATATGGAAAAAACTTCTTAATCTTGCAGACACTGTTCACTAGTTTCTTTGGCTTTACTCTAGCTACATAGTAACGCTGTACTGAGGTCAATCCTGCCAGCTGCAATGTATAATATTCCTCACAGTCAGATATATTTTTTGAAGCCACTGATGCATTAAGGGAAAATTTTCTTTGTATTTGTTAACAAACAAGTTAGTTTACCACTTTTTATGCTTTAACCAATTAACTTAGGACACTATTTCTTAACTTAAAAGCTATAAGGTATTTGGAAGACAAAAATGGAAAAGTTGCAATCCATTGGATTCCTCCATGTACATAAGTCCTGAAATTCCTCGTTGTTCTCACCATTTCTGCACACAGCTTTATAATCTTTGAAAGAGCCTCAAGGGGCTACTTCACTCAGAATTTCACACAGCAGATGATGAGAAGGAGAGAAGATAGAGACATCAGAATTAAAGACTGAATGTTTAAGGGATTCTGCTTAGAAACTGGGCTTATTTTAAGCCTTAGTATGGACATTGTTAGACTTAAAAAAAAAACATTTAAAAAAAAATCAACTGCTGAATGTTCTTTAAGTCTCAGAACTGGGATAAACGACATTTACTCTACATTGCAAACTGCTTCAGAAAAGGTGGAAGCTGTCTTGCATCGAATGTACTCCAAATTAAAAAACATAAGGGAACTATTGTGCTTGCACTCTGTAGAACAAAGTACATGTTGTAGACTATATTCCTCAATAATTCAAACTTTAAAAGGTATGGCATTTCAAGTCTTAAAATAACAAAGCTACACTCTTGCAGAGGTTATACCACATGGGGGTGTTCATTTCCCTTTGTCTTAGTTGCATAAACTCAAAATCAACCCTATACAGTAAATGATGTCTGCCCTATTGTCTTATATAAACACTCTTTTGTTTTTCTTCAGTGAAAAGCTGTGTTTAAAGAAAGCCCTGTACGGATTCCAATAAAGAAACCAGTGTAAGAAAACTGGATTCATAAAATGAATTAGAACAGCTCTACTGTTACATAGACTGGTGCTGGAAAGCCAGCAAAGTCAGATAATATTTTATTTGGAGTTGAAATGAACTGTTGTGAACTCTGACAAACCAGCACTTCAAAGCATTCTGAACATACTGCCACTCGCCTAAGGAAATTTAACGTGACTAAAGGCCTGACTCTGACCCCATTTGCACCATCTTTACTCTGCTGACTTCGGCTGGATGGAAGAGCAGGGTTAAGCTGTTCACAGCTATCTCCGTTATCTGTGATTTACAGAAATATGAGGAAAAAAAATAAAAGGAATCCTACTCGATACACCTATTCTACTCCCAACAAAAAGCAGCTCAGAAAAACCTCGGACAAAATTCTGTGCAACATTTGGGGAACTTCATGGGTGGCCCATGCAGGAATGAAGAGAACTGATGAAGAGTAAGATGTCAGAATTGGTGATATTGCTGAATCTTTAGAAATTCATACTTTCTGGGAATGGGATACAGCCCACATCATTATATTATTTTTATTGAACCTTAGAAATACATCAGTGTGTCTAAATTAAAATATAAGCCACAGTAAAAATATTTTAAGGCTTTAAGAAGAGACACATATTTTTATAACCTCAAGCCCATTATGGATTTCATGGAGATTAGCATGTAGCAACTTGACATTATTACGAGGATAATTTATTAATGATTTGTGTATTTCAGTACCCCTCGGGTTCTCCTGAGACAACATCAAGAGTTATCTGTGCTATGCATTTCACAAATAAAGGATGGATTTTTCTGTCCTCATAAATCAACAGAATCATGCAAATGCTGAATGCACATAAAAGCCAGACCACAAGAGGATTGTTACACAGCGGGTATAAATTGTATTGTTAGTTACCCTTAAATATTCCCTTTTTGGATCTTTACAGGTTTTTTTTTAGTCTATCCTGTGCATAGATGTCCTCAGCCATGAGAAACTGTTGAAAACTTGTTAAATTCCTTGATTGCACACAAGTAAATGAGTAGTAAATATAGCATAGCCACCAACCAGAATTCAAAGGATCTTTGAATCTTTAGATCTGATGTGTAATTCGGCTGACACAGCACGTGAAACTTAATGGAAAGTAATGCAAATTGGTTACAGAAATGCAGCTCAGAAGTAAAAAAGTGAAAGGGGAAAATACACAGAGAGGCTTAATAATAGTGGACACCCAATAAAACCATCATGGAAACTGGCCCGCTGCCAGCACAGTACAAACATACATGTCCATGAAGTTGATAGAGCAAAAATCCCACCAACACCCCACAGGGGAGCAGTTTTCATCTTAGCCATAGCTATGATGTCATCAAAAGCTATTATTTCATTCCCATATTTTCCCCCAAAAAAAAAAGTGAGCAGAGCCAAGACCAATTGCACAATGAGATTGCTTTCTGCACACTAATGTGTGCCAGTTACGTGGTGGCTGGAATGCAGATTTAGGGCACAACAAGATGCAATTTTTAGGATTTTAGCAGCATTGTGGACTTCCAACAGTATCACTCATTATAGCTTCAAGGTGACCTTTCAAGGCCAGAGGGACCATCTGTACAGTGGACTGTCACATACCATCCCTGTACAGAGGACCACAACAAAGCATATGTGCTATTTATATATTTTTATATATTTGCTCTAGCCAGCATTACCTCTCCAGCCCACAAACTGGCAGGACTGGAGAAATTAGTGAAATTTTGTGTCCACAAATAGTAAACTGCTGGAGTTATTAGTTCACTTCAAATACCTTTTTTAAATGTCCCTTGAGATTTTGTTTTACTTTTTTTTTTTATCACTTCTGAGCCCCTTCATATTCACTGGATAATGTGCCTCTGATGGGATTTGATTAAATACTATTGTCTCTCTGCCATTTTTAAAGTTTCTTAGACAAAGCACTTTTTCATTTCTCATTGTCCCACTATCTCTAAACATTCAGAAACACGGATTGCAATGCCAAAACCAGCAAAGAATCTTACATTTGTACGGGCAGGATGAGATAAGTGCTTAACCCTGTCCCTTTGCAATGAGAGCTTTGCAATAAGACATTGCCTCAATAGTTTAAAAGTTCCTTTCCTTGACCACTGCAATGTACTTTTGTAAATCTCTTGATGAATCCCAGGTTAGTTGAACTGTTCAATTATAGCTTTATCCTAATCCTACTAGCTAAGTGTTAATGCTAGCAGCCTCCCACATCCTAATCCTGCCCCACTTGACACTGACCCACACTCGGTCCCAAATGAGGTGTGTGTTAGCATAAAGCCATTCAAACAACTTATTAATCAGGAATGCAACCAGAAAGTGAAGGATACAGTGGTGAGTGTGTCAGCAAAAAGATACTGCCCTCTCCAAGATAGGGTTGGTGCATACAGGTTTAAACATATCTTAAAAAAAACCCAACATAAATACATACACAAATGTATTGAATTTTTAAAAATCTTGTAACTAAGCCTTTAAAAGGTGTCTTAAGCATGATTTAAAACAAGAGGGAAATCCAGCCTGAGGTCAGATTGAAACTATTAGAATTAGATACAGACTTAGAAAATGGAAAGGGTTTTATGCGTGATAGACTCCTATCCTCTATAATTCACTGCAGATTAGGAAAATGATTCCTTCACATCTGCTGTTGACAGCTTAATATTCCCAATGATAATGTTGTCAGGTGATAACACAGAGCCAGCCTACACACTTTGATCTGAATGGAAAGTTTGCATTGACTGTAACATTTGGAGAGAGATTCTGTTTGCAAAAAAATTCTCAACTAAACTGAAACATTACCTGAAGAGCATTTGACTGTGATCAAGATAGAAGTGCACCAACTTTGAAAGGGTCCAAGTTGCACTCCCTGAACAAAACCTGAACAGTGAGGTAAATTCTCTCTCTAAAAAACATTACTGAGACAGCCAAAGGCACACAAGAACTACCTTAAAGAACCTGGTATCCAGTTTTTAAAGCGAGTGCTATTGTCCAATGCATTCTCTCAAATTTCAGGAACATGAATATACAGCTCATGCAAACTCTTGGTTTAAACATCTCTCCACATCTTTCCTCAGCTAACCACAAGACCAACAAAATTCCTCTAGGTTTCTACGTCCATACAGCTAAATATGCTTTCAATTATTTTCCTGGCATGGTGAAAGAAGAATTTTGATAGTGCAAGGTCTCCATGTCAGGATAATAAAACTTTATCTTCTAGAATGATGTTGATATTGTTCTGTTACCGAGTGTCTGATACACTCATTGCAATAGCAAAAGGCTGGGTTGTCCCTGTGGGTACCTAGTGAGAAGGGAGGAGCTGAGCAACATTCCCCACCACACAGAGACTGAGGACAGTTGTTCCCTGTCTAGAGACAAATGGTACAAAAGCAGGCAGAGAAAAATGATGATAAAATCATGCAGGGGCATGATTTTTCTCCTTAACTGCACATCATTCTTTGGAGAAGGTAAAAGTGCAGGTGTGGGGAAGCCTGCAGCATGGTTGGTAGGAAACATACAATTTCTCCATCTTCCAGGGACCTCTAGATTTTAGCAGGAAAGGCCAAATAGGGATAGTCAAGTTTTGTACTGAACTCCAGACCAGCCCATTTGCATGTCCAGAAGTTCTTCTGCCATGAAGAAAAGCCTTTAAGGCTTCCAGTCCAGTGAAGCTCATTAATTTGAAACAGCAGCTGCAAGTGTTGGCTAAGAGAAAATTAATAAGCAAAGAGTGTTTCTTGTCTCCTCCTAGCAGTCAATGGTTGATGCAGTTTCTGTGCTGGAGATGGCCACCAAACATCATGTTTAATAGACCCAATGCACCTGTCTGGGGAGACAGCGTAGTTTTAAAATCCTGGATGCTTTTGGCTTCACAACATCCTGTGTACACATGAAGTTTGTTGTCCTGCTAGTTGTAAACCTGCTAGGCAGCAATTTACTTAGGTACCTCTGACTTCTCTTAGTGCAAGATACAGCAAATCATGCTTCCCTAAGCATCTCCTCTGCACCACATGTGGATTTACAAACAGTTCTCTCTGTCACATCCCAGTCTTATGCTACAGACGAACACATGCCACTATTCATCTGTCATATCCCCATTTTCCATGTCATGCTTCTACTTCCAGTGTAAGATACATTCTGACAACTCACTCCAAAAATTATAACCTGGTCACTACAACACACCTAAATATCAGATGCTGAAACTGAGGGAGGTTTGAGGTGCTAAACAATGTGGCATCAATGGTTAAAAACCACAGACACAAACTGGAAATTGGATTTGAAAAATAACCCAACAGTTTTGGAGATTATTCTACATTAGAACTCAGAGATTAATCTGAAAATTGGTTTCGGGTATTATGTTTACTAAAATTGCTTTCCTATCTTGACTGAATTGCAGAGTTATTATCACTTACCACACGTAATAGATAAGATGTAGTATTTGTAACTTGAGTATTACTCATATCATAAGGGTTTCATTAAGGGCTTCCATACGATACTCCAATGTTTATACGTGCACACACATGCCCCATTGGTCTGTGTGCACATCATCAAGTTACTTTCCTTTTAATTGTAAAATTAAGGTTGGCTTTGTGCTTAATACAGGCGTTCTGGAACTATCACTGCTATAGTCATAAAGAACAGCGCAAGAATAAGGGTAACTAGATCTCCTGCAATCCAAGGTGCTACTGTCAGTGGCTGTTAAACACACTTAGCAGACTGGTCAATTACTTGAGAAAAAAAAAGTTACAAAATCAAGCAGTCACTTAAAAAAAAATAGAGTGCATCACCTAAACATAATACACCATTTAATAACAGAAACTTGAACTTCTGCAAGCAGAAAGATGACTGCAGCCATTTCAGTTATCAGGAGCTGCTTTTGGCAGCGTAACAGAGGTGACAGAACTCTGATCCCTTTCTCACTAGGTTGTGTATTTTTAATTTTAACCCTAATACACAAAGTTGATGCTTTGTGGTGGAAATTTGGAGTTGAAAAAAGCATATTGTCAAGGAACTGCTGGTTTATTCCTCCAAGTAGAAGGGTAAAGTCTTGGCACAGCTGAGGTCAAGGTGCAATTTTTGCGGAGAGCAAGGTGGCACTAGGACCTTCTCCTCATTGACCTCATGGGATTCATCTCCAGGGCACTTTCAGAATCAGACTAGCTAAGTTTTATATGCTCTTCTTACAGATAATGGTTTAAAGTTTCTTGTGAGAAGAACATACCTTCCTGTGCAGCAGGATTCTCTCTGAGAATGCAGAATACCAACAACAAGAACAGGAACAGTGCAAGCTGTCAACAAGTCTCTGTGGAGACTGTTTGAAATTTCAGCTCAATCCCCCTCAGATTGCCACTGGAACTGCTGCTTGTATCTAGTTGTTTTGCCTGGATTTACACTTGCTTTTATTTCTCTTGACACCTATACAGGGGTTTTAAGTTTTGGAAACTACTGTATTTTGCCTAATCTGACCAAACAATGGCCTAAAGGTGGTTGATTATATATTATCATCATCAGCCTGTTGGGGTGTACTGTATAAAAGGCTCCAAAGATAGAGCTATCAAGTCCACATGAACTTGGCTAAAACATGTTTTTTTCATGTAGAGATGATAAAGGGCCTGTGGAGTAAGGATAGGTCATGCATCACCAAAAACAACACATGAAAGTTGTCCCTTGTACAGTTCTCCCCTTTGACAGTCCATTATTTATCATAAATACACCTTATGTCACTACCTATGTCACTACCACTAGCCTGTTTGTGTTAATAGAAAACAGACTGACAAAATACCGTTCTCACGTTCATGAACATCCACTTATTTCAGAGTTATCCAAGGCCACTAAGCTGCTGTGTTTGGTTTAAATATTTACATATGTACATGTTATGCTGCTCCAGATTTTATAGAAACTATCCTTGTTTTACCTTATGGATGTTATATTGTCAAAAAAATATAGAGAAGGTATGCGTTTCCATTTGTGGAGGTATATAACATATATACATATGTTAAATAAATGATAAAATGGTGAAATGTTACATTGTTCCAATCAGTATATTTAAATACCCGCATTTATTTAGTATTTTTTTAATCTGTTTATTCTTCTTACTTCTATAGTTCTATTTTTCAAATTACCATCACTGGATGAGACTGAGTGGCTACTGTTACTCATATGTTTTAAAATTACAATACCTGAGATCCCAGACTTAAAAATACATGAATACACACATAATATGTATGTATGCCCATATCTCTCGCACATAATTATGCACTTTCATAGACTAAATATGAAAACATAACACACTTCTGAAGCTCTTCCCAACTTTAAGCAAGCTGGACTACATCCTAGTTCACCCAGGTAAGAATGAGAAATGTGGGGAGGAAAATTATTGTTCCCAAATCAATTTTGCAACCTCTTGTATAATGTAAATCTGACAACTCCTCCTGTCACAGTTCCATTTTTTTATTTAAACTTTCAAACCTATGGTTTGCCTTCTTTCCCTCAAAACTTATCCACAGGTTTTTGGAAGTGTTTTTGTTCCTGGCAGGGCTGCCAATATCTGGTGGCAACTTCTGCATGGGCAGAAGTTCCCTGCAGAGAAATGGCAATGTTTCTCTTTTCCCAGAATATTTCGTACCCTTGCTGTTCCGCTCAGCGTGTGGTTCCTGGCCAGAAGAGCATTTTGTCCTATGTGCCATACACTTAAGCCCTCCCATCTTCCTGCTTATAATCATCAAATTACTGTTAACAATAACAATGTTAACATTCTGAATTCACAAAACAAAAGGCACAGAGATTAAATCCTTCAATTAATCCGTTGAAGAAGTAATCCAGATATTGCTACCAAGGATACTGATTTTTATTGGAGGGGGAAAACCCCAACTTTAATTTAACTTCCAGTATATTGGAAAAGTCTAAACATTAATAGCAACAAACCCTCACAATGCTCTTCAGCAGACTTATTTGGGCATTCAGAAGCATCAGCTGCTCAAAGCAACCCCAAAGCCACTTTATGGGAGTTGGACTGTATGACCACAAAAAAAAAAGGCTGCCACAGATATGATAAGCACCCTCCCAATTGCAGAATGAGAAGACATGTTATCTGAGATGATTCAAACCCTGGGGATATTCCACAATACGACTCCATTTAGGTGCAATCTTGAAAGAGCCCAGTGCTTTCTGAGGCTGTAGACAAGTCAGCACAGTGAAGAACCAGCCAATACTCCTACCCAGGAGCTTGGTGATGCTGCTCAGTGTCTCCTTAGAAGGCACAAACCAGCTTTCTCTAGAGCAGACAGAAGTCTTTCTCCTGGCCTTTACTGAAGGCTGAACTAGGTCTTTTTTCACACAGCTTGATGACTTCTATGAGTGAGAACATTACATCTTCTTTTAAGAGTATTTAGTCACTGTTGACTTTTCCAGCATTGGTGCCAACATTTCTCATCTTGTTGGAAAAAAGAACCCACAGTGAAGACCCTGGCAGTGCTAGAATGGAGGTTTCATGGTTGTAGAAATCCTAAAACTATGGTGTATTCTTCTAACACATGTGTTCAGGAGTGTTAAAACACTGACTTCACCCACAAGTAGTTCAGCATTTTACGAAGTTCCACTTCCCTGCCCTCAAGAGCTTTCTATCTTAAATGGCAAAAGCAAAAGCAGCAAAAAGAACAGAGCAGAACTGAAAGTTTAAAAATTACTCTGGTCCTTTGTTTCATTGTTTTTGCCAGTGACTGTAAAAAACCTTTATTGTGACAATAAATTAACTAGTGTGCCTCTGAAAGGGTACTAAAGAACTATATATAATAATTGAATTTAGCACCTACATTGTTTTACCTTTCAGTACTTAAGTCTATTTTTCTGACCTTCAACAAATGTTGAAAATGCCTAGGAATTGCTTTATGCCTTCATACAGAAGCCAGGCCAACTTTCATTAACTTCAGTGGGAGGTGGTTCAGACCCATAGTTTTATCCTGTGAAACAAATGGAATCAATTCCCAGAAAGATGGCAGCCTCCAGCCTTTGATTGAGGAAGACAAATTGCAGAATTAAATACAAATATAAGCATGTTTAAAAGCATACTTCATTAAGGCTGGGGAGCTCTTTTCAGCCTATAGCCATAGTGCGTTACCGTACTGAAAAAGCTTTTATTCTTAGTCTGTCAATAAATGTTAACACTAGCCCCGATCCTACTAATTTTAAGAAAAACATCTTGCTAAATGAAATTTATGGAAATACCAAAGACCTGGCATTTATTCATTAAAATAAGTACATTTAGGAATGTCTGTATTAAAATAAGGAATGTATTATTGCTACTAATGTACCAGGAATAGCAGTTCTGCTTAGAGAGCAATGTCAGTAAGTTTGAAAAGAAATGAGCCAAAAGTTATGAAGACATTCCTAGGTCAGTGATAGAAAGTGCAACCCCTACAAACCTCAGCTCCTGAGAGGAGGTGGCAATTCAGACAGCTAAACTAGTACTGGGGACAACTGAGAATGAATACATAGAAACACTGCAGTGGTCCAGGCAGGGGTCTCAGGGCGACTTCAGGTCTCCGACTCAGAACAGCAGGATTTGAAAGCATTTTTCCATTAAAAAAGAATAAAAATACACAAAAATGACAACAGCGAGGCCCAGCTTTCAAGTCTACATATAAACATCAGCGTTTGGTTTTGAAACTTGTGATCCTTAAAACCTTATATTTTATTTTCAAACAGCATACCCCCTGCCAAGAAGTTATATTCCCCCCCCCCTTTAAATAAGCAGCTAGGCTAATGGCATGATGAACAAATTTCATTTCTTTCTGTTCAGTTTTTTCCATCTTTACCACAGCCTCCAGCAGGCCAGATGGCACCAATGCAATTGCTAGTAAGTCAATACATCTGGCTGCATTCCTGAAATGACAAATCTGATGGATAGAGCCCCAGCTCCTATACAAAGCCTCTTTTCAGAACCCTCTCCCTGGTACTTGTCTGCTTTAAGCAAAACCTAATGTGCGAAAACAAAATAAAATTGAGCTCTTTCAGCACCCCGCACTAACGTTTCATTTGCAGTGTTTTTATTAAGGCTGCTCCCTCCCTGCCCTGCTCCTGTACCTCCACCTCTCTCCGCCGAGCGCTCTCTTTCTGGCACAAGATGGGCTCTGTTCGAAGACCTCCCTCCTCCAGAGCTGCTAACAGTTCAAAGCAGGTTACAATAAACACTTTGGGCTTTTCTCACTGAGAGCAGCAAGATTGTTTAGGAAATTGTCCCCAAAGAAAGCACAATCTGAGAAAAGCAGGAATGGAGCAATCGCATCTTTCAGCCTCAGTGGTCTCTCATCGGGCAAATCAGGAGTTAAGAATACGTGTGATCTCTCACCACCATCAGAGCAGCAGCCTGTCAGTGAGGCACGGTGCTAACACTCATGCTGCAGTGGCACCCATGGATCACAGAATCACAGAATCCTAGGGGTTGGAAGGGACCTCGAAGGATCACCCAGTCCACCCCCCCTGCCAGAGCAGGGTCACCTAGAGTCCATCACACAGGAACGCATCCAGGCGGGGTTTGAATGTCTCCAGCCAAGGAGACTCCACAACCTCTCTGGGCAGCCTGTTCCAGTGCTCTGGCACTCTCACCGTGAAAAAGTTTCTCCTTATATTCACATGGAACCTCCTATGCTCCAGTTTGTATGCTGCGAAGGACTCCACAGCCTTGCACGGTGTCCCTGGGTTATTTATAGATCCACAAATATATATCTGGAGGCAGTTGGTTGGACCAACAGAAGGGCGGGGACCAGAAAGCTACGGACCACAGCACATCAGGTGTTAACCATCTCTTAGACAACATTAGTCTTCATATATATATAAATATA
>VZRW01007779.1:15282-56116 GCA_013398125.1 Aegotheles bennettii | reverse complement strand
GGCACCGGGCGCTGCGAGGGGCGGCCTCCCTCTGCACCCCCCGCCGTGCCCGCCCGCCCTCGGCCCCCTGTGCCCCGTGAGATCGCCCGGCCCAGGGAGCTCCCTGCCCCGCCCGCGCCCCGCTGTGCTCCGTCCCGGGGGCTGTGCCGGGAGACCCCTGGTGCTGGCGGGAGCAGGGACGGCCGGGGGGCAAGGGCAGCCTGCCCGCTGCGGGGGGGTCCCGGGGATGCTGCCCTGGGGATGCTGCAGGTGCTCCCCAGGGATGCTGCGGGTGCCCGGGGAGCAGCCGTGTCTCCCTCGGCCCGGGTGTGGCACCCCCAGCCGAGCCATCTGCTCTGCAGGTTTGCTGGCCTCAGGCAGCTGTGGCTCTGGCTGAGGGACACCCACCCCACGGGCACCCTGTGGCCAGAGCCCGTGTCTGGTCCCTGGCAGACACAGGTCCTGCCTCCACCAGAAGCTGCTGCTGCCCTGGCAGACCTTTCCCTCTCCCTGGGGCACCCAGTGTTTCCACCCCTGGCTCCTTATGCTGAAATTTGGGATCACACCCCATCCTTTCCCAGGGCACGTGAGCCAGGATGTCACAGCCTGGGCCCCTGCTTCACCCTGGCCGCAGCTCTGCCCCTCCGTGCCCCCGGGCGGGCACCTCCGCTTCCATGAAGGGCACGAGCTGGCCTACAGGTCCCTAAAATGGATCACAGCGGGGCAAACACGGTTTGGTGGGGAGCTTGTGCGGGGCGGGCAAGCAGGGCTGGGAGGAGCAGCCCTGCTGTGGCTTTGGGCCGGAGCAGTGGGGTGAGGGAGGCACCCGAGAAGCTGCAGCGAGGTCAGGCAGAAGGATCCCAAAAACCTTTCCATGACCTAAACGCCTGCTGTGCAGTGAGGGGGGTCCCTGCGAGCCTGTGCCCACCTGCCGTGTCCCTGCCCGTCCGTGCCTCTCGTGACATAAGCGTGACAAGACGACTGGCACCACGTGTGACACACACACACACACACACACACACACACACAGAGCACAGGCAGAGCCGGGGCGCAGCCGTGCGGTGCGGGGAGGGTGAGCCGCAGGGACGTGACGGTGAAGCTGGGGGTGCTCGGGGGAAGATGCTCGCCTTCCCACCCAGAGCTGTGCTGGGTGCCACCGGCTGTTCGGGAAGCATCCCCCTCTAGGTGAGAGGTGGGAGGAGGACAGGGAGACCTGCTGCTGGGCGAGTGGGAAGCCAGGATGGCTGTAGAAGGTCTTTTCAGCGAAGCCATCTCTGCCACAAGAAGCCCCCTGGATTATCGTGCTGCTGGGGACAGGGTGGGAAGGAGGTGGGCGCTTGCTTTGGCAGCGAGGGAAGAAGAGTGAGAAAATGCCAACTACAGCAGTAAAAAGAAGCCCCCATTCCCACATGACACCCCCACACCAGCCTCTCCCCTTCCCCTCGGACCTACTTCGAGTCTGTCATCCTGCTGGGAGAAGAGACATGACAGCCTTTTTGGGAAAGGGTGACAAGGATCCTGTGGATCGGGATGGTCGTTCCTAGCCTCAGCCCCTAGAGAACTTCCCCATCCAGCTATGGAAGCGGCCACCTGAACCACCACACTCCCCGCAGGGCTGGGACCCTTGGCGTCCTGCCCTAAGAGGAGGGGATCACTTTGGACAAGCCCCGTGGGGCTCCCAGGCCGGGATGGGGCAGGTGGCCTGCACGGTTCTGGTTGGGGAGCACAGCACTGAGTGAGGTGCCAGGCAGGGCTGTCCCCAGAGCCCTTCTTTTCCCTCCGCAGGGCCAAGCTCTGAAGCAAGGTGAGGTTATCCATGTGGATGTGGGTGCCCTGGCCAGCCAAGGTGGCAAGCTCCACCCTTCCAGAGGTAGATGGGGCAGGTAGGAATTGCCTCCTTTGGGAAGACATGGTGGGCTGTCCAGCCACTGCTCAGGGGAAAAGTAGTTTAAGCTGCAGGGGGTGCAAAGCAGAGGGTTGGGGAAGGGTGGGGAGTGAGGGCGAGAGCACCGCCACTGCTGGGCACACACCGGGGTGTGCCAAGGAAGGCATCTCCGGGATCCCGTCCCACTGCCAAGGCTCTCCCCTGCCCGGGGGAGGCATTGTCTGCGGGGCCAGGACCCAACTTCTGGAATTTTTGTGATGTAAATAGAAATAAATACTTTATAAATATCACCGTAAACTACCGATACCTGATATTACCCTGCCGTCTCCTGCAGAAACATCGATGAACTAGGAAATCCCCGTACCTAAACTACCACTTTCCCTTTTCACTGAGGCAATTCCTACTGCTCTCCCACCTCCGAGCTTCACCGCACTCCCACCTCTGGGACCAGCTTTTACCCGAAACTCCCCTCCTTGCTCCTTCCTCTCTGACAGGGACTTTCTGGAGCATTGCAGATGGTGTGACATGGAGGTCACTCGTGGGGGCATGGGCAGAAGATGGCACGCGCACAAGAAATCCTGCCCAGACAGGTCCAGGCTTTTGCACCTATGAACAGAAGTGAGCTTCCCCCGTGAAGGTGTGAGTAGAGACAGATCCTTCCATGGAGCAGACAGCTGGGGCAGCAGATGGTGTGAGAGATCAGATGTTAACATGGGAGTCTTGAGACAGAATCGGCTATCTTGATCCTGTTGGCAGACGGGTGAGGTGGAGGGTGTTCTTCAGGTTAGATTCTCATCTGGGCTGTTCTCCTTCTGGACAGCTTGGATCTGATTTGGAAAACAGAAAGCGTCAGAGCCATGGACAAGTGGTCCATAGGTTCATGTGGGTCCATGTGGTCCCCTGGGTTCAGTGTCCTGGCTCCAGGCTGGTGCTTGAATCCTGGCCAGAGCTGGAGGGACACAGGATTAATGTCTCTTCAGCCAGAGCATACAAATTTCTGTGCATTTACTCCTATCCCCTTAGTCCTGCCACTTGAGATGCTCTCAAGAACTTCGTGAGATGGTCTAAGAGGGCCAGTGTCCCTGCCACTAGGCATGGATGTTGCTTTGAAGTCAACACAAGGCCTCTGTGCCAGCTGGGATCTGGCCCCTGCTTCAGTCTACTGAAGCATTTAGATGGGGAGGAGCTGAGTTGATTAACAAATTCTGAGTTCTGCAGGCTGAGAGCCTGTCCAGGCACAGTTCTGCACAGGAGGTGCTCCCCACCCCTGGCCTGGGGACACTGCAACAGGGAGAGCACACAGGGAGCATGCCCGGCTGCCCGCAGCCCCTCGCCGATGGCGCCCCCTCCCCCAGCTGCCCCGGTACCTGATAGATCCAGCCAGGAGGGGGTTGAAGGCATAGAGCCAGTCGTGCATGTCCTTGTCACTGCTCGCCTGCAGCAGGATGCCCCGGTGCTCCGTGCACACCGCAAACGTGTTCGGGGTCTGCTGGGAGAGAGCCGGGGCTGAGTCCCTTGTCCCAGGGGCTGTGCGGAGCGGGGCTGGCTCCTGGTACCCTACCTTGAGCATGGCCTGCTGGTCCTCACTATACTCCACCTGGGCCTTGGAGAGGTTGAGTATAGCCCTCTCCACCGCATCCTTGTCCGAGTTGTAGATGTAGACGTATGGGCGCCGGACCACCACGAAGCGCTTCACCCACCCGTTGGTGTGGGGCTCCAGGAAGTGCAGGTAGCCCTTTTTGGAGATGATGGGGCTGCAGGGGAGACCAAGGTCAGGGTGGGACACAGACCGCAAAGAGGTGGCAATGGTAGGGCATGATTCCTCCAGCCCCAAGGCACTACCCTACCCCTTGCTGGCTGCCCCAGCTGCTCCTACCTGACCCGGATCTCCTGGATGTCAGGCACCAGCAAACGCTGGGGCTCCTTCTCCTCCTCAGGCCGGCGGGCCGGGGACAGCTTCTGCTCTCCTTCTACCACAGGCTCCAGGTCAGGGCTCTCCGCCTTGGAGGAGACCTGGTGGGGCCTGGGGAGGGAGGAAAGGCCAGGGTGCAGGAAGAATGATGGCTGGGAAGCATCCATCAACCAGGACCGCATCCCAGTGGTATGCCCTGCTCTCACCAGAACCTCCCAGCCACCTTCTTACCTGACCTCCATGGCGTTGTAGCGTCCTTCCACCAGCGACGGGCAGGTTGAGGAGGGGGTGAGGGTGGTGACCCCAAGAGCTGGCATGGAGGGGTCTCTCATCAGGGTCACGGACATTTCAGACAGCTGTGGAGGAGCAGAGGTGTGGATGCAAGTTTCTGCCCAAAGCTGGGCACAGACAAAAGATCAGGCTCATACGGGGAGAGGCAAGACCTCTGGCCAGTGGGGTCCTCTACCGTCACAAGCCTGAGAGCCGAGCCACCAGATCCAGGAGCACCAGAGTGAGCGGGGGGAGTGGGGCCCCCGGAGCCACGGTGCCTATCTGGCCGCTGCCCAGCCAGTGCCCCCCAGGTCAGCCCTGGCCCCGGCCAGCCCAGCCCAGCCCCAGCAGCACCCGTACCTTGCTCTCGCTGGCGCTGATGCAGACGTGGCTGTGGCTGTACTCCCTGTTGAAGGTGTGCGTGAGCAGGCGCAAGCACTGCGGGCAGAGGGGGACAGTGGGGCAGGAGGCACCTTCCTCTGACCTCCTCCTCCCGCTCCCCTTGTCCTTTCTCCTGCAGCAACCCCTGCCCCCCCTCCCTGGCTGCATCCCTCAAGCTGGGTGTGCTGCAGAGTGGTACCTTCACAGCCAGCTCCTTCTGCCTTTCGCTGGGGGTCTCGGGGGGAGAGGTGCGGCCCTCGGGGGCCCCATCAGCAGAGAGCGGGGAAGAGACGCAGGAGGTGCTTTGCGACTCAGAGTCCTCACTGGAGCAGGGGAACAGGGTCTCCAGGCCCAGGCGCTGGGTTGTCTCCAGCTTCTCGCGCAGGAGCAGGTAGTGTCTTGTCTTCTCCACCTGGGCACAGGCAGCCAGGCTCAGGGGTGGCCCCTTTGCCCCTCAGCAACTGTGCTGGCCTCAAGTTCCGTCAGGGGAAGTTTAGGTTGGAGATTAGGAAGAAGTTCTTTACTGGGAGGGTGGTTGGGCACTGGAATGGGCTGCCCAGGGAGGTGGTGGAGTCACCGTCCCTGGGGGTGTTCAGAAAACGGGTTGATGAGGCACTTGAGGCCATGGTCTAATGGTCCAATGGTTAGGAATATGATGGGATAAAGGTTGGACTTGATGACCCTGGAGGTCCCTTCCAACCATAATGATTCTATGATTCTATGAGCTGTGGGACCTGGCTAGCAGTGATGTGCAGGAGAGCACTGGCGGCACAGCCCTGCTCCTGCCTCCTCGCGCAGCTGGGGCGGCCGCAGTGGGGAATGCCACCCACAGCACGAGGGGCTGAGCTGCCAGTTGCACTGTCTCAGCCTGTTTCTAGCCCAGACTCTTACTTCTTGCAGGAGGCTGAGTTTCTCCAGCTCCCACTGATGGTCAAGAATAAGGCTGTCACTGCGGGGCCGCCAGCCAGCCAGGTTCTCCTCTCCCCGCACGTAGGCTACGGAGGTGTCCAGCACACGCCGCCGCCGTCTCTGCATGCCTGAGGGGACAGGTGTACAGCTGGGGGATAGACACATGCCTGACCCCAAACCCCACTGCCACGCTGTGCCTCACAGGGAGCACCCGGGCAGGGTGCAGCACCCACCTGGGCTGCCGGCATCGGCCACGCGGCAGAGGCTCAGCTCGTACACTCCCGTCACACGGTTGCTGTGAGCAAAGGCAGACGAGGCATTACTGGCTCTGCCCCATCCCCATCCCCTGGGTATTTCACCCAGGATGCCCCAGGAGGGCTCCAGTTCCCAGGTGATGGCTCGCCTCCCCCAGAAAGGCAGGAGCATCCCAGTACCTCTCGGAAGCCCGCAGGCTGCCGCTGCCAAAAAGGTTGCGGATGGAGCGGGAGGCAGGGAGCTTGGCATCCCGGGAGTAGAAAACCATGCAGAAGTCTTTGGTGATGACAGCGGGCTGAGTGCAGTTCTCCATCTGCAGCGGGGCATGGGGGGAGGTGTCAGGGGGACTGCAGCTCGGCAGCCCAGGGGATCTCTCCCACCCCTAGTGCCCAGCGGCTTCCAATCCCAGGGTCCCACAGGGCCCCTGACCACCAGGGTGAATCCTGCACCCCCTTAGCAGCAGTGCCGGGTAAGGAGGGGTTCATGCTGGCTGCACACCGATGGTGGGGAATACACCAGACTTGGCTGGCATTACAGTGGCCCTGACTAAAGTCCTTGCCTCAATGTAAGCGGAAAGAGTGATGTAGATTTTCTCCCGGTACGGGGTGACACGGTTGAGCAGCAGTGAGTTGTGCATGGAGCTATCCCACGCTGTCTCGAACTGGTAGAACGTCCTGTGGAAAGAAACAGCAGAGCTGGTTAAACAACACCCCCGGGACGCCAGGAAGGCAAGCAAGGAGATGCCATCGTCCCTCTTCACAGCGCTGCTGCAGGCCTGCAAGGACACACGGACATGCACGTGCCAGGGGACAGATGGGGACAGCCACTCCAGAGGACGCAGGCTCAAGGCAAAGGGGGACAACGCATGGTGGGAAGGGAATGCGGCACCCTCAAAACAGCCAACAGACCAGGGTTTTGGGGAGGAGGAACCATGGGAGGAGTGGGTGCTCAGCTGGGGTGCAGGCAAGGCAGGGCAGGCTGGGAAGGCGAAGGGGCGCAGAGGAGGGTCCATGCCACACCACTGTGCTTGGAGTGGGGGGCTGCCACCCCCAGCACGCCCAGGCTATGTCCCCACCATCCAGCCCAGGGCACATAGCACCTCTGGGCCCCCACCGGGGAGCGACTGTTCCCATCAGGGTAACAATGGCCAAAAGGGAAAGGAGGGAGGATGCTCAGCACTCGAGGGGTTGCTGCCAGCCCACCCCTGGGAGAGCAGTGCCCCTGCCAGCCAGGTCCCCTTCCCCAGGGCTGCCAGCCCCGAGCCCCAGCCTCACCACGATTTAGTGGCTGGCTCTGGTTGGGCTGCCTCCCTCAGCTCTTGCTCTACCCTGATCACCAGCGCCATCCATCCCCATTCCCACCGGACTTCCTCACTCCCCTTGCCGGTTTTACAGGACTCCCAGGCTGGGAGGAGCAGAGGACACCTGGCCCCACTCACCCAGTGCCTACAGGGTCCCATGGAGGACGGCGCAGCCACCCAAAGCAAGAGTGGTAACTGCCCTCTTCGAGTCAAGCCATCAAGGGTGGGGGAAGCCAGAGGTGGCTCCGGTTGGAGAGCATGGGGAATCCCTGTTTCAGCTCCTGCCCAGCTCCTGGGCTTCCTCCCAGACCAGCCTTGGGGTTATAGGACACCCACTGCCTAAAGCCACCCAGAGCTGCTGCAACCCCAGCTCCCACCTGAGCATCCTCAGGAAGCTGTGGCTTAGTGACATCTCAACAAGGACGCTTTGGTGTGTCCCCAAAGCAGCATCCAGGTGGCTGAGTGGCTCTTCTAACAAGAGCTGGGGTGGCCAGAAGGAGAGGAGGAGCAGGGAAAAACTCTCAGCTGTGGTTGTCCCCACATTGGAAGAAGAGGGAGGGCGACGCTTTCAGGTGTATAAAATACATAACCCCACACGAGACAGAGCCAAGGCAAGGATTGCTTTGCAGATACAGGTCACTTGAGAAGAGAGTGCTCCCCAGGGAGGAGGAGGAGGAGAAGAAAAGCCTCAGGAGAGGGGGGAAAAGAGCGAAAAGCAAAGGGAGAAGGCAAAGGAGTAAGAGAGAAAAGCAGGAGGGACTAGACCGAGCGGGTGTGCGCAAAATACCTAGTGTCATTTCCAAACGAAACGCTATATGTGGAAGGTGACCCAAAGACAAACACGCACACATACACACACAGAAAAATGAAAGGTCAGAAAGCATCATCCATACGGGGCTGGCGTGGGAGCAGGGCCATGAGGAGACTCACCCCGTATCGGCACTGCTGGCCAAAGGAGCTCCTGACTAGCTGGACCCTGGAGCAGAGCCCAGAAGGAGGGCAGCCAGAGGTTTCCATGCTTGAGTGAAAACCCTCTGCCTCCCACCTTCCTCGCGATCCGGCAGCTGGGAAGCGAGCACACGTGTGCTTCCCCATCCCCTTCACCCTGCCCTCACTGCCACCCCAGAGCAAGGAGCTGCCACCCAGCACAGCCCCTGGGAAGGCGCCTGTCGGGGGGGGACCAGCCACCTCACCACCACCCACACAGTGGGAGGAGATTCCCTGGCCTGTCCCCTCACCCACAGGGTGCTGAGAGCCCACAGGCAATGCCACCATAAGCCCACGTGCTCCTGCCGCAGGGGGCTGGCTCTGTGCTAGATCTGTCCCCCTGTGCTGGGGGGGGCACAATGCCACTGAAGGGACGGCTCTCCCCTCAGGCATCTCTGAGCAGGACCAGCTTCCAGCTGCCATAGGGAGGACAACCTCCAACGCACAAAGCTGCCGAGCCCACCAGGACTTGGGAGACTGCATCGCCTGTCTCCCAGCTGCATCCCTCTCTTCTCCTGCCGTGGGGCATGGTGGCAGGACACCCTCTCCTCTGGGGCCTTGGGATGCTCCTGCCCAGAGGCTGGTGGCAGCATCTGGGTCCCGCAGTTCTTGCCGATACGGCGCATGCTAGGCTCACCCTGTGGTCCCAGCTGAACCCCCAGCACCCTGAAACAGCTGCTCCTCTTGTTACAGGGATATAACAGTCCCTGCCACGTCCAGGTGTGCACCCCCACTGTCACAGCTGTGCAGACACATACTGCCCATATGCCACACGTACGCCTGCGGGACCACCACACATGGTGGGCAGCCACTGCATGTGCCACCACACCGCCTGGCAGTGCTGCCTTTGTCACCAGGTGCCCAGGCGAGGGCTGGAGGCACCCCAGAGCCGTGGTCTGCAGCAGCCCTGTGGCCACTCCAAGTGGGGCCAGGGGCCAGGCTGGGGCTGGAGGTCACAAGGGGGCACTGGATGCCAGAGAGATGGGAGAGCAGCAAAGTTAAAAAGCAAGAAGAAAACCCAAATCAGGCGCTGGGGATGCAGGCGTGCGAGGGGGAGCAGCAGCCAGCGAGAGCGTGGCCCAAATGAGCAGCAAAAGGGGCCGAGTGAGCGAGAGGTGCCAGGGCAGGAGGGAGGAGGGATGGGGCGTGTGGAGGGATGGGGGCTGGATGTCCAAGTGCTGCCTCCGGTGGGAGTGAGCGCACGGGGAGAAAGAAAGAAGGGTGAAAGGAAGGGGGAGTGGAAAAAAAACCAATGGAAACAAATAATACCTAGGCATATCCGAATCAAGAAACTGCCTGCGAAAACACAAAATAATCACATGGTTAGTGTGGGCTTGGATGGGTGGCAGCAGTGGAGAGGGGGGGACCGTGGGTGCTGCCCCCCACGCCTCCTCCCTGGGCGCTCAATGTGGGGAGAAATGGGTGCCAGGGAGGGAGCTGTGCTGCTGGTCTCCTCCTGAGCAGCTCCGGGGGGCTGGGGAGGCTGGCGGGGGGAGCCAGGGCTGCTCTAGGCGATGGAGGCTGCATGGTGTAAGGCAGCAAAGCAGGGAGCAGAAGCAGCTGGGAGGAGGGTGAAGTGGGCCCCAGCTCTGCCCGCTGCCCTCCCTCTGCCTGTCCTTGCAGGCTGCTGGGGCCAAAGCACGCACACCGGCATGCGGGGGTAAGCGGGGGTGGGATTGTGGTGAGCAGCCCTCAGCATCCCACAGCAAGCTGGGCGCTCCCTCCTCCCCCAGCCCAGCCCTGGGCAGGGTGGATCTGGGATGGATCCGGTGTGCACGGCAGCCCACGGCCCCGATTCAGAGCTGGCCCTGAGGCACAGACCCTCCGAGCATGCAGACGAGGTGGGCTCTTGCAAAACCTGAGCCCCCCATCTCCCCACTTCTCTCCACACCCCAAGCATCCTCCCAGCCTGAACTGTGTCCCCTTGCCCAGCAGGACCTGCGGGGAGAAGGCGGGAGCAGGAGGCACATCCATCCTGCCAGGCCATGCTAGAGATGCTGAAGATCCCATCTAGCTGCACCCGGGACCAACTGGCCAGACCAGGAGCTGACACAAAGCAGCTCAGCCCCAGGAGCTCACAGGTGCCACAGCCACCCAGCTCCCAGCAGCCCAGCAAAACCGGCTGAGCCCTCCTCACCCCACTGCCCCTGCTGGCCTTGCTATGTTGTCCCCATGGCTGTGCCAGAGTCTCCTGGCCTGACACTCACACGCACCCCCAACCCCATGATCCGTCTCTGCTGCCAGGGCACCGCCTGCCTGCCACACCATTGTGCCCAGGAGCTGCCCAGCAGCACTGCAGGGTGGTACCTCCCATCACCCCCCAAACACCCTGCCTTGGGACAGGTCACCTCGAGGCGGTGGTGACGCTAAAGACAACAAGGGGAAAGGTGGTCCCCGCTCCCCATCAGAAAGCTCCTACGCCAGCAACCGCCGCACGCACAGGCCAGGACCAGTCCCCACAGCTCCCAGTGCTGCCAACGCTGTCCCCATCTTGTCACAGCTGCCCACACGCACATATTCTGGCTAGGGACCCCCCGCCAGTTCCCCCAGCTTCACCAGCAGCCCCGGTGCAGAGGAAAGCTCTCACCTCTACACCCACCACCCTGCTCTGCCACCAGAGGATCCAGTCAGGGAGTTCTCAGAGATGAACCTCCAGCAACGCTGCTCTCACACCCCTGCCAAGCCCACGGCAGGGACATGGCCCCCTGGGACAGGCGTGAAGGGGCAGCACCCTCAAAGTCCCTGGGCAGCAATGGGGGATGGCGTTCCTGCATCAGCCCCACACAGACAGGGACAGCCACAGGCACCAAGTGGCCTTTCCAGTGAGTTCGCTGGGACATGGGACAAATAGCCCTTGGTGGCAGGTCCCCTCCAGCCACAGGGTCAGTACATCCTCCCAGCATCTGCACCAGGTGGTCACAGCCACCATGGGAGAGCAGGACCCCCACCCAAATTCCCACAGTGCCAAAGCCCAGTGCAGAGAGGCCTCAGGGAGGAAGGGGCTGGCAGTCCTGAACCCCAAGACCCTCTGCAGCTCCAGAAAAGCCCTGTCCCAAGGCAGCAACGGGTTGGGCAGGACCTTGTGGAGAGGCTGAGAGCCTCCCCAAGGAAAAGAGGGGCTCCTCACATCCTCCCCAGCCCTCACAACAGCAGGGGAAGAGCAAAAGAAGAAGCAGCACGCACCGATCGTCCTGGGAAGGGTGGATGTACCCAGAGGAGAGGATGTTCAGGGACAGGATGTTGGGGTCGATGAGAGACTCATCTGCTTCTGGGGTGTTCCGAATCCGACCTGCGAGCACAGCACAGGGATGCCACTCAGGCAACAGGCAGTGGCCCTGTGAGGGGACCCTGTGAGGGGTAGGGGCAGCCCTCCTGGCTGCATCCCACAGCAACCCCCCATCGTAGGCAGCAGCCGCCCAGTGCTTGGCCACTCAGCACTGGAGGTCCTGGTCCGGCTCCTGGGTGCAATGGTCAGGAGAGGGGCATCCTGCCCACACTGCATCCTGGTGTTGCCTGCCAGGCAGCTGTCACTTTGCTATCGCAGGGCAGGAGGGGAGATGAGGTGTAAAGCCCCTCATGGGAATGTGGGTGAGAAACAGCCCAAGAGGATGCTCAGGAGCTCAGCTGGCTGGGGGTTGCTCACAGCCCACCCAACCCGGCTCAGCTTACCAACAACCAGCTCCTGCACTTCCTTCCAGCGGATGAGGCTGCCCGTTTCATGCACCAAGGTGATGGTGATTCTCCTCTGGATGCCCTGAGACAGACAGACAGAACACAGTTCACACAGCTCCTGGCAGGAGCCAGAGCCGGGACAGCGTCTGGGGAGGGAGTGAGTACCTGGTGGAGGAGAAAGGTCCCATGGCACGGCATGCCTCCGCGGTGGTCCACCACAGCAGGGATATAGCTGGAAGAGAGGATCACGGTGTGACACAGAACCTCGTCACCCTGCCTGCGGTGCTGAGCACTGGGCAATCACCATCCTGCTCCCCCTTCCTGCAGGACTTACTCGCCATTGGCCTCCAGCTCACAGATCTCGAAGAAGACCATCAGGTCATACTTGCACTGGCACGGGCCGGCACTGGGCCGAGTCATGGTGCTCAGCTTCGTCGCAGGCACTGCGGTGGGTCAGAACACAGCTCAGAGGGTGAGCACATGGGAGCAGGCAGGGCAAGGGCAGAGCGGGCAGGGGCCACGGGGGCACACGGGGGCAGCAGCCAGGCAGGAGGGAGCGCATGGAGAGGGACAGCCTGACCCCGGGGACCTTGCTGACCACCAGCTTGCCTTCTGCCATGCCCAACGTGGGGCAGCGGGGGTGTCGGGATGCAGCCAGTCTCACCCATCCCCGTGATGCACCCCCTGAGCCTGCAGCCCTGGCACGGACATGTCCCAAACCACACAGCACCACCCCAGCGACCACTATGGGACAGCCACTCAGAGAGCTGGAGGGAGGCTCCCCCTGTGCTAGTTCAAACCACCACGCTCAGCCAGACCCCAGCAACTCGGCTCTGGGCAGCCAGAGCACAGAAGGGACTCCCCCTGCCCTGGGGGAGCAAAGAGGGACCCCCCCTGCCACTCTGCAGGGGGCAAAGAGACCGCCTCAGCCAGGGGCTGTGGGGAAGGATCACAGAATCCTAGGGATTGGAAGGGACCTTGAAAGCTCATCTAGTCCAACCCCCCTGCCAGAGCAGGGTCACCTAGAGTCCATCACACAGGAACGCATCCAGGCGGGGTTTGAATGTCTCCAGCCAAGGAGACTCCACAGCCTCTCTGGGCAGCCTGTTCCAGTGCTCTGGCACTCTCACAGGAAAGAAGTTCTTCCTGATATTCACATGGAACCTCCTGTGCTCCAGTTTGCATCCATTGCCCCTTGTCCTATCATTGGTCAGCACTGTAAAAAGCTTTGCTCCATCGTCCTGACCCTCACCCTTTACATATTTGTAACCATGGATGAGGTCACCCCTCAGTCTCCTTTTCTCCAAGCTAAAGAGCCCCAGCTCCCTCAGCCTCTCCTCATAAGGGAGATGTTCCACTCCCTTCATCATCTTTGTGGCTCTGCGCTGGACTCTCTCAAGCAGTTCCCTGTCCTTCTTGAACTGTGGGGCCCAGAACTGGACACAATACTCCAGATGTGGCCTCACCAAGTCAGAATAGAGGGGGAGGAGAACCTCTCTTGACCTACTGACCACCCCCTTTCTAATGCACCCCAGGATGCCATTGGCCTTCTTGGCCACAAGGGCACATTGCTGGCTCAAAGGATGCTGAGGGCTTTTGGGTGCTCTGGCCTGCAGTACATTTTGTGGTGCCCCTGCAGTCTTAACTGGTCCCCTTGGGGAAGGGGACTCCACACCCAGCACAGGGACCATGGACGGGCAGAGGAGCAGGAGGCCAGGTCCCCTACCTGGTTTGGAGAGCGGCATCACACGGGGAAAGTGGCGCCGGGAGGGCCTCAGTGGGCTGCAGAGAGAACTGTCTCAGTTAAAGCACCCACAGGGACCCCCAGACCTGGCTAACCCCACTTGCACCCCAAGGCTACCCCCTCCCACCCCCTGCCCCCCCCCCTTTTTCTAGGTCCCCAGGAACCTGCACCAGGCGCATCCGTGGCACCCAGGGGCCAGAGGTGGCTCAGGGTGCACCCACCTGAGGACATCCTTGCAGAGGGGTGGGAAGGGGTGCTGCTGGTAGTGTCCAAACACCTCAAATACAATCGGCTGGCTCTTGATGTATTCAATGAAGGATTTGGTCACCTCCACAGCAATCTAGAAGAGAAAGAGCCATCAACTGTGCAGTTCAGCTGGGAAAGGGATTCAGCCAGCAACAGCTCTGGGGAGGTGGGAGGGTGCAAGCCTGTCTGATCCCCTGCATTCCTCATCCACCCTCTATCCCATAGCCTGGGGATGCTCTCCCCACTGCCACTGAGACCAGTGCCGTGAAATCCCAGCCTCTTCAGGTCAAGAGCAGCGGCTCTTGGTCATTCACCCACAAATCCACCTTGTCTAAGGGTGGCTTAGCTGGGTGGCTGTGATGGGCTGGGAAAGCCAGGAGGAAGCTGCTCCCCTGCGAAGATCCAGCCAATGGCCCTACAGAGAGCCCAGCAGCCATGGGGGTTAGGGGGTGTGGGCAGGGGAAGGGTACGCACATTTTGGACATGGTAGAAGCCCAGTGGTGGCCCCCGTCCTGTGTTCTTCAAGGGTTCTGTTGAAAAGGCCTCATCATGGCGATGGATGAAGCTGTGGAGGGAAGGAAGTTGGCTCAGGGGCTGTGGGATGGGGATATGCTGGAGCACAGAGGGGAGAGAGGGCAAGGACCCGAAGAGCCTGCTCCAAGGGCTGCTGCCCACACCCTGGGTGGGCCCCTGAAGCCGATGGGAGCTTCTCCCTGCCTTTCACCAGCGATCAAACCAAGCCCCAGCCAAGAGCATGGGCTCATCCTGCAGCCTTTGGGTTTGCCTCCCCATCCATGAAGGGCTCAGAGGCGGGGGGACTGGTGCTGCCCAATGTTCACTGCCAGCCCCGAGATGATGGCTGGAGCACAGTGGGAGATGCAGGGCTGGGGGGCACTGGGGGCTCACTTGAACTGACAGAAGATGTCTGCGTATTCTGCAGAGATGCTGGAGGCTTGCAGGACCGTCACACGGAAAGTGAAGATGCTGCCCAGCTTCAGGTGCTCCAGAGCAGTCTCCAGCGGCCCATCTGGTGCAGGCTTTTCCGGGCTGTCCAGGAGAAGGTCCTCTGGAGTCACTGTGGGGAGGGGAGGGTTCTCAGCAAGGCAGGGGGGGTCAGTCCCTGCAGTGTTTGCCACCAGCCTTGCACCAAGGCAGTGGGCTTTTGGCGCTTCAGCAGGTACAGGAGGCTGCGTGCCGGGGTGTCTCCTGCTCCCCGATGCTCTCACCTGCACAAGTATTGTTGTTGACTTCGTCGGCGGAGGGCCCCGCGTCGCTGCCCTGCCCCTGGCCTTCCACGATGCGCAGCTCCTCCTGGGAAGTCCCCGAGCGAGACATCCCCACCGCTGGGCACGACTCCGACTGGAACTGCACCAGGAGTGGGGCTCAGGGGTGCTGGTGGTCCCCGAGGTGGTCCTGCTTGCACCATCACCACCACCACCACTGTCTTGAGCACCAGGGTACCTCCAGCATCCCCCTCCCACCCCACAGCAGCCTCCCTGGGACACAGGCGAGAGTGGGATGCACCGGTGGGCGCTGGAGGGCTGGGGGCTGCCAGCTGGACCGGGAGCACAGCCCCCTCAGTGTGATGCCTGCACCTCTAGGAGTCTGACGGCCCCAGGGGGAGCTCCGCCATGGCAGACGGGGGTCTGCGGTCCCCAGGCACCCACCAAGAGCTGGCCCCCACCGTACCTTCTCAAAGTGCTGGTCATCAAAAGATATCTTGGCCATCCCCGACTGCCGCACGCCGGAGCCATAGTCGGGGGCTTCCTCATCCGCTGGAGGAGGGACTGGGGGTGAGCTGGGGCGGGGGGCACAGGGGATGCAAGGGCACATTTGAGGGAGGCTCTCCTCCTACCTGAGATGGCCTGGACGGCCACTCGCAGGAAGCCCTTCACTTCCCCCTTCTCACTGACGATGGCCACGCGGTGGACCAGGGGCACAGGGTAGAGGAGGTTGCTCAGGTAGACGAAGGCCCTGCCAGAGGGGGGAGGGACACACAACACGGGGGGAGCGGTCACTGCTCCCACCCGTGGGTCTCCAGGCACAGATGGCGCGGCCGGCAGCGGCCGGGGTCCCAGGTCACCACTCACGTCGCGACCGCGGCACTGCAAAGCAAAACTAAAGAGAAGGCAGCCAGGGCCAGCAGCAGGGCAGGGGGCAGGCAGCGGGTGGGCAGCGTGGAGCAGATGGGGCTCGCCTACCTCTCCAGCTGTCACCTCCGCGGCGGCAGGGAGGGGAGGGGGCTGCGCTGGTGCCACTGTGAAGCTGGGAGGGAAGAGGACCTTCTCTGCGGTGGAGAGCCGGAGGACTAGGGCAGGAGATGCTGCAACACGACTCAGGGGTGGCCGAGGAGTCACCGTGGGGGAGACAGGAGCAAGGCAGGAGGGAAGGGAGGATGACGAGGGAGGTAGAGGCCAGTAGGAATGAAGGAGGGGAGAGGAGGATCTAGCTGGAGGCCAGAAGCCTCCAGAGATGAACCTGCTGAGGGTAGCCTGGCCCCAGTTCTACCCGTGGTGTCACAGGACCACTGGTAGCTGCAGGTGGCCTTTGCCCAGCTAGGAGCTGCATAGTGGCATCGGCGGTGTGCATGTCCCCATGCCATCCCTTTGCATGTGTGCCTGCGGGGTCCTGGGCTATTCCCCAGCACATCTCAGGGACAGCACAGCTGGCTTCTCCCTGCAGGTGAGGAAAGAGCTGCCCACTCCCTGTGCCGCAGGTCTGAGCCTCCTCGCTGTCCTCTGTGGCGTCCAGGTCACCAATGCTACCATGGCAAGGTGCTGCGCCAGGGTTCAATGTGATGGCCACACCACGTCTTCTCAGGCGTTTTGCCTCCTCTTGCTGCCTTCCTTAACCTTGCTGCCAGCTGACTTGCCATCTGATGGTCCTCCTGGCACTCTGGTGGAGGCAGCACGCTGTGCCCTCAGCACAAGGCACCACCACAACCCTTGGCACCGAGCTCCCTGCCGAGCGGTGCAAACTACCCTCGCCTACAGGCAGCACTGGTCCCAGCCAGAGGGGGTGTGGGGTGCCTGGCACCCCTCCCCGGGGCACCCACCCACGTCTTGACAAGCAGTGTCTTTGGGTGTTGTTGAGCAGGATGGTGCTGGGGCTGGCCAGGACACTTCTGCTTCAGGAGGCTCCCATGAGGGTTGCATCTCCAGGTAGCTGGCGATGCTGCTAGTGATGTCCCAGCCTCACAGGCATCTTTGTAGACATCCAACAGTACCCAAAAGTGCCCAGGGGGCTCTTGCAGGAGGCCTCAGCCCCGTACTTGCAGCCCAAGCCCCAAAGTCCAGAGGTTCTCCCTGTTCTGGTGATTCCCATTGACCTCCAAGTGCTGCTTGAGGCTTTTTCCACCCAAAGCATCTCCAAGGACTCAAGTTGTGGAAGCAAAGGTGATGCCCCATCACCATCTCCTGCTGGGCCCATCTCATCCCATCTCTCCTCCGAGGCCACCACTGGCTGGACCATGCCAGGTCTTCCTGGCAGAACTGCATGTCCAGGGTGGTCACAGGGGGGTCTCAACAGTGCGGGGACCTGGGTGTGCCCAGCCACCCAAAACCACAGTGCAGCTGGTGTTGAAGCCAAGGGTGTGGAGAGGGGAGGAAAGAGGAGGGGGGAGAGGGGGGGAAAGGAGGGGGACAAGTGTGTCACTAGAGGAAGGAGGGCAGGGACACTAACCACAAGATTGGTGAGGTGCAAAGATGGCATGCTCAGACCAAAGAAAAGCCTTTCCAAAGGAAGACGAAAGTGAAATAACCCCAATTTTCGCTAAAGCTTTGGAGAGATAGAGCCAGCAGCTAAAAAAATAACTTAAACCAAAAAAGTGAGAAAAAATAAAAAAAACAAAACCAAAAAACCTTAAAGAAAAAAAATTGAACGAAAGGGAAAAAAAAATCAAAGACAAAGATCCAATCATAAACCAATCCAAGCACACTTCACAAGAAATGTGGCCGGCGGAGCTGCTGCGCGGGGAGCCAAACCTAGGGCAGACTCAAAAGAAGTCAGAAGGTGCCGAGCTCCAGGGAACGCGTCCCCGGCATGGAGCAGGGCCGCTGCTGCAGGGCTTTGTTTGGATTTTTTTGAGGTGCTTTTGAGAGTTTTGGGGGGTTTTTTGATTATTTTTTTTTAAATAAGGAAAAAAGGAAAAAAAAGGGGGGAAGAACCCAGCTCTTTCGGTCTGAGGCTGCAGGACTCTTACCCTACCTCTGCCCTCTCTGCCTGCACTGGTCCCCCTCCTCCCCACCTTGCTGCCCACACCCTGCCTGGCAGGGGCAAGCCTGGCTTTAGCACACCGAGGAGGAGCCCCAGCTCCACCCCAGTCAGGGCAGCCCCAGCAGGGAGAGGTTCACTACCATGACTCCTTCTGGCTCCAGTGTGGGGCAGAGGCTGCAGGACCAGCTGTGGGTGCACGTCCCCTTGGGAAAGCTCCAGAGCAGAGCTGGCAGCACCGCATCCCATGTTGAGGGTGGGCAGATTGCAACCAGGTTTGGTGGAACAGACAGTTTTGTGGCAGCTGGTGGGTTTCTCCAGACTGATGGAGCCCAGGGGGTTCTCCTGGCTAACAGGTATGAGAAATCAAAGCTCTTGTCCTCAGCTGGAGCCAAGGAGGAGTATGAGCCCGCACCCAGGTCCCCGTGACCTCCCTGAACACCTCCTGTGCCAAGCCAGCAGGGATGGCCCCAAATCAGGCACTGGGTATGGAGGCAAGAGGAAACACTGCTTATTGCAGAGCGCTCCTCTTCCTCCTGCTCCTGCTCTTGCTCCCCTCAGCTGCGTCCCCCCAACCACCTGGGGACATCCAAGCCTCCGTATCCCAGGAGGCTCACACTGACCAACGCAGCCAGGATGGCCAAGCCGGTGGCACAGGCACGCGACACCTTTGAAGTGCCTGCATGTCCCCAGCCAGCGGCACTGTGGGTTCACCCCGAGCCAGGTGGTAGGTGGCCCTCCCTGGAACAGAAACGCTCAGGACTGAGACCCCCATGTGGCTCCCTGCCTCAAGGGTCTCCAGCTGAGCTGGCACTGTCTGCCTTCCCCTGCTACCCCCGACTGCTGCTCCATTCCCTACCTCGGTGGGCACCTCGCCACCCTGCCGGGCGCCCCGGGCTTGGCAGCAATCCCAGCCAGCTGGCCACCCCCTGCGCCTCCAGGACACCCCAGAGGTGGGAGTCATGTCCCAAAGCAGTTCCATCATGCGAAAGAGCTAGTTCCTTCCCGGCATGCTCTCCTAAAACCTCACCAACCTTCCTACTAAACTGAACAGGGGGGAGCGGTCGTAAAACGGATCCCGGCCATCACACAGCGGGCACTCCGGAAAGATGTCTTCCTCCAGGTCCTCTGCCTCCTCCTCCTCCTCCTGCCCCTGGTGCTGCTCGTCAGCAGGCTCGGTGATGTCGGAGTCGGGGTTCGAGAAGGTAGGGGAGGGGGTGAGATCAGCCATGCGCTCGCTCATGCATGTGTTGAAAAGAGGAGAGCTGTTGCAGCCAGAGATATCTGAACTAAGGTTAGTACAACAAGATAGAAGACAGGTTAACACCAGCTGTTCCCAACAGAGAGTGCAAGAACAGGGATTTTGCTTTTTTGAGGGGTTGCTTTTTTTCTTGGTTGGGTTTTGGGGTGGGTTTTTTTTCTGCTTAAACCATAGGACGTTGGGAAATAAAGACCTGCCCATCCGGTGCGTCTCTAAAGGAAGCCACCAACGGCTGTCAGCTACAAAGGATGGAGAAAAGAGTGACCCAAGGAACTGATGCAGACGGTGGGGACTCCCCTTGCTGGCTTCATGGGCAATGCGGGGACAGAGCGGGTGGCACGAGGCTCGCTGCCACTCCCACCACTAAAGGGAATCTCTCCTCGTGTCATGGCACGGGGGGATGCCTCCGTGGCAGGTGTGGTTGGTTGGGCCAGGCTCAGCCCCCCACTCCCCCTGCCCGCCGGGGCAGACCCCTTCTCTGGGGTGCCCCATCCACACTGCCAGCACCACACCCCTCCAACCAGCGTGCAGGCACGGAGGCACGTGGCACAGACCAGACAGACGGGTGCTCAGACACCAACTCGTGCACATGGACGCGTGCCCACCAGGACAGAGTCACGACGGCACAGGCTCCCAGCCTGCTGGGCAGCCACGGCCCCCCACCTCCCACCAGCAGCAAGCCCAGAGCCTGTGCCCCACAGCGCTGGGTCACGGCAGGCAGCAGGAGCATTCCCAGCAGCTCACGGGTCCCTCGGGGTCCTGGCAGCCGACGCGGAGAAGAGCCACCACAGGCAAGATGGGCCCTGGCTGGCACCAGGGGGGCAACATGCCCTCCCCTGGCACAGCCCCGAGGAGACAGATGCCCCACACACGGCAGAGCCGGAGGTGCTTCCTCCCGCAGGGCTGCCCGCAGGTCCCAGCTGTGCTTAGAAGGAGCCGAAGCGCTCACCTGCCCACCAGCCTGAACCAGGGGAAGCGGTCGTAGAAAGGATCCCCGCCAGTGACCACGTTGTCGCAGTCCTCGATGACGTTGGAAGGCACTTCTGCTGCACGGTCGTACATCTCACGCATCAGGTCCAGGCGTTGCCTGCAGGCAGGGGCGCAGTGGCAGGCAGCGGTGAGGACCCGGGCTGCGGCCTGCTGAGCCCCACCAGCACAGGCATTGTTCACCCACCTCAGCTTCTCCAGGGTCCAGTAATGTGTTGCCCCGTTCTTCTGGTCCTGCACCTCTACGGCCACGATGGTCCGGGGGAACGGCCGCTTCTCCCGGTCCTTGGCAGCATCAGGAGGCAGCAGGTCAGGAGGGAGAGGCGAGTACAGCGTGTCCGTGAGGAGCACGAACTGGAACTGGACCTGGAGAGGGACAGAGGGGGCCTGTGAGCTGCCTGGGAGGACAGCAGGTTCTGCACAGTGCCTTTGGTGACCCCCTCCTCGGCACTTCCCTGGCAGCCCATGCTTGCAGCCTCTGCCATGGGCACCACAGCAAGTCAGAGCCCTGGGCACCCACCTTCTTCTTCAGCTCCACACTGATGGCGTTGGCTTCCTTGAGGAAGATGGCATTGCCCCAGAGCAGGTCACGGAGGGACGTGAACTGGTACCACTTCCACTTCCTAAAGGCCCAGAGGGCCAGCTCGAACTCCCGCTCTGTCCACTGCACTGTGGAGACACGGAGGGACAGTCACCCCACTGCTGGGAGGGGGGACATTGGTGCACAGGTGCACAGGGGACCTCCACTCCACTCTTGCTCCTGCAGATGGCACCAAAACCCTGTAGTGGCACCCAGACCTCACCTTCATCTTCAGGTTCTTCCTCTTCCTCGTTTGCCTCAGGGTAATACCTGGAGTCCATCTGCTTCTGCAAAGCCTCCAGTTTGCTCTCATAGTCCTGTGGGAAGCACGGAGAGGAGTGATGCAACCCACCAGATGTGACCTTCCTTCATGCTGCCACATGGCACTTCCACCACACAGGAACATGGCCTCCTCCCTCCTCTAGATCTGTGTTTATGGGGACAACCCCAGAAACAATAGGTTTGCCCTTGTTTTTAGGTCACACGGAGCCACCCCCGGCAAACAACTGCCAGGACTCAGTCACGCCTGGGCAGCCTGAGAAGAAGCCAGGTCCTGGCCACCTACCAGCCTCTGTTGCTCAAGAAGGTAATTTGCCTCCTCCCGCTCCCTCCGATACTGGTCCTCCAGCTCCTGGAGCCTGGGAGGAATGGGGAAGGAGAGGATGACCAACCTGGAGGTGGATACCCAACTGCCCATCGCCCCAGCCCCCATGCCCTCACCGCTGCTCCATCTCCTGCTTCATGTCGATGCCCTGCTTCTCCAGCAGCTCTCTCTGGGCGAAAGCCCAGTCCACAGGCTCAGCTGGGGTCTCGGTGCATGGGGTCCGCTCCCGCTCCTGCCGAGCCTGCTCGGGGTGGTTGAAGCGGAAGACGTGGCTCTTCCCCATGATGATGCGGTTTCCTACAGGGATGCACACAGGGTAGGGGGAAAAGGTGTGGGTTTAATGTGGGACAACCTGCAGGGCCTCCATCCCATGGTGTGCTGGCTCCGGGGACCCACCTGAGCGCAGGATGCTGGGCTCCGTCACCTTTTTGCCATTCACATAGGTGTCAGCACCTTCACAGGGCTCCAGGGTCACTATTACTGCACAGACAGTGGAAGGGGCAGAGGAGAAGTGAAGGTAAGTTGGAAGCAGAGGGATAAGTCCTGCATCTCCTGCTCCACTGCTCCTGTGGCCTCAGAAAGGGAGAGCTGCCCCAGTCAGCACCCCAGGTGCGGAGTTGAGGTGCGGAGTTGGGGTGCAACAAGGTACCCACCAGCAGCACCCACGTCCTTGGCAACCAACAGGGCTGAGCCAACCTCATGATAATCAGAGCAGTCCCAAGAACTAAAAGCAGCTGGAGACTGGATGTGAAAGGAGATCAGAGTCTCCAACACATCTCCAGCCTCCCCTAGAGCCCGTTCACTCCCAGGTGGGCTCTACTCTGTATCTTGGGCAGAGGAATCACCTAGGATCTGCTCTCCCCTCCCACCCTGATCTCCCTGGCTTGCCTCACCGTGGCAGCTTCCACACACCCTGCACAAGTGTTCCTCATGGCCAGGTGAGGGCCACAGCTCACTCTGGACCCACAGAGAGGACCGAGCCATGCGGGAGAGCCGCACCAGTCTGAGGAGGACAGGCCCTCTGGCTGTGGGCAGGTGCTGGGGACACGCAGAGGGACTGGGGTCCTGGGGAAGTGGAGCCCCTCCAGACAAGGAATACCTTCACCGCCAGTTTTGGCATCGCTGCGGAAAAGGCAGTGCTCTTCCTTAATGAAGTGCCCACTGAGAACGATGTCCTGCCTCTTCTCTGCGTCCTCCCGGCCAACCCTGCCAAGTGGAAACCCAGCTCAATCCTTTCTCAAAGTAGCCCCTCCCTGGCCCTCCCCCCTGAAACCACCCTTGGGGCTGACAGGAGCAGCCCTTGGTACACAGCAAGACCAACATCCCCAACGAGATTCCCAGGCAAATACATTTTTCCCACACAGCCATGGCACTTTGGGGCTGCCCCAGGAACAGTGCCCAGCCCTGTCACCCCGCTGCCCACCCAGACAAGTCAGGCACTGGGACATGGGCTGGGTTTCTGCTGTTCCACAGGATCTGGCCTCACCTCGTTATCCCGTCCTTGATGTAGTAGAGAAGGCACTCGGACATGAGTGGGTCCTCATTCAGGTTGACCAAGTGAGGTGTCTGAGAGAGACAAACAGTCACTTCGGTGCACCCCACGTACTTGGGCACTGAGGGATGCTCAAGGTGGGAACTCGGCAGCAACTCAGGCTGCCCACTGGATGGGCTCTCCTGCCCTCCACACCTCCAGGACAACATCCTCAGGCTCTCCAAGGGCAGTGCAGAGAACCAAGCAGCCAGGATGAGGATGACCTGCTCCACGGACTTAATGGCTTTCCTCCTCGAAGGACTGAGCCCTGGGCACTCCCTGGCCTTGGAAAACTCATGTTGTGAACAGGCCCAACATGGAGCCAAACACTGCCCATGGGGAATCCCTGACACGGCTCAGCCTCTCCTGGGGTGGGACCCCACTCGCCTCTGCTGTGTTCCCACTGCTCACCACAGTGCTCAGCTCTGCAGAGGACACTGTAGCTGAGGCTGAGGCACGGCCCATGCAACAGCTGCTTTAGGATGAGAGGAACTAAAAGTGCCCATTTTCCTCCAGTGACAGAACAAGGCCAGGTGAAGCACCCAAAAGAGCAGGTTCCAGAGGTTCAGCCAAAAGTATTAGAGACCTGAAGCTGTATCTCCAGGCTGAATTTCACTCCCTGGTCTCCTTCCTGACAGTTCCCTGCCGATATTTTCTTCCCCTGGGTCACAAACCACTTTGTTCTTGATGAGAAGGAAGTTTCTCCCCTGGCCACAGACCTCTCTGGCTGCAGGTAGCTTATCTCACCCCATCACAAGCTGCTGTGATTGCACCTTCAGGCATCAAGTAAAGTCCCAGGAGTAACAACAGGTGAAGTTCTGAGTTTCCCAGAAATAAGAATAGAGACCATAAGAAATATCTCACCAGCCCACTGACACCCGGCAAGCAAAGGTGTCATCATCATGATGATGGAGCCTCATCACAACAGCACTACAAGCCCTGGCTGATAGGACAGATTCACTCCAAAGACTGCAGGAGAGCTGGAGGTCAAGGGAAATGCAGGCTCCTCTCCATGGCAGCTGGCAGGAATAAGTTGGCCGTAGCATTTACCCCCAGGCCTGTCCAGGCAGACAGAGCTCTGATGTCTGACACTCCTTCAGCTTTCAGATCTTCTTCAAATTGGGCAGGCTGGCTGGTAGAAGGTAGATGCTCTATCTTCCACTGAGCTCCTTGGGGATGTAACCACCCCAATGCTGGCATACAGCAGGACAACTAAGTCTCGCCCTGCTTTGCCCTTAGCAAAACGGGGTTTTGCTCTCTATCAATGCTAACTTTGCTTGCCAGCCACTGGAGAAGTCAGAGGAGTTTCCACGCCCCAGATAGCTAGAGGGCAAGGAGGCACCAAGACCACAACAGCAATGCTGCACCTCTGACACCAACCTGCTTCAGAGAACAAACCCCTACGATTCCTACACAAAGGTCTGAGGTCCAGCGGCTGAGCAAAGGATGAGAAACACAGATGACGGTGTAGAAATTTGTCCTATGATCCACACCAAGGCACACCAGGGAAAGGTCCCGAAGCCCTCATCACAGAGTGTCACCACCTCACCTGGGGACACACACATCTACCCAGGTGTTTGGCCAAGTTACCCAGCACCAGCTGCCAGGGCTGCTCTCAGAGCATCCCTTTGAGGGGTGGGAGAGCTGAGGAAGCTGATCCTGATCCCACTGGCATGTGCCTGCAGCTCGGCAGCCCGTGCTGCTCTGCAGAACTCCCAGGGTTGGGGTTGTAAACTGGACATCACTAGCACAGTGGTTATATAGGCGATGTGCTGTAACTGGTGCTTGGCAGAACTCGCTGGCACATAAACTCTTTGGGGCATGGCTGGTATTTGCTTAGAAAATACTTTCCAGGATGCTACAAGCAATAAAGAGCATGGTTTACTCCTACACCCACATTTCTCAGCGAGGAGTAGCTGGTTTCAGGGGCAGCAATTTCAAACAGCCCAGAGTATGGATTTTTATAAGTTTACATTGAAGTCCAACACAGCGATCATCAGCAAAGCCCCACCTGAATGGGGACAGCATCCAGGCACTGGGGGCTGGACACTCAGCCATGAGTTTCTACCAACATTCATACACAGCAGGGTCAATTCTGGGATTGTCTCTGGAGGTTTCAGAGCCAAGACAAGGCTAGTGAAATATCTGGGGCTGGCCGGCAGTGACAGGGCAGGTCAGAAGGGAGCTGCAGGGGTAAACACCCCTCATTTGCCAGGAAGAAGAGAATAAAATGATCCTACCTTTTTAGGAGAGAAAACACCCAAGGTGCCTCCATCCTCCCTCATGGCCACTCCCATTTCAGCCAGCAACGCTTCCCTGAGAAGCAAGGGAAAGAAGAGCCTGTCAAAGCCACACGAGCCCCTGGAGCCAGCACTAGACAAGTCCGGGATGGGACCCGAGCCCACAGGTTTGCCCAGGGATCGCAGCAGTAGGGCTGGCTTCAGCTCCCTCCATGCCTCAGGAGGGTTTTGAGAAACAGACCACATCCATGCAGGCTGTGGTGGGCACTGGGTGCCCAGGTGGCAGCCAGGGTACTGCTCCACAGCCATATTGCCCGGCTACACCCAGGAGCTGAACTGCTCTAGGCAAAGTGCAGGGGTGGGGAGATGACTGGGGAACCCCACCCACCTCTCCATCCGGATTGCTTCCGTCCTCCGCAGCTTCTCCTCCCACGTCTCGTTCAGCTCAGCGATGATCTTCTCCGTTTCCTGGCACGCACAGGGTTAGCAGGGGTTAACACATCCTATGGCAGCAGCCCTGCCCGCATCCCACAGCAGGACACTGCTCCCAGTTTCAGGCTGGTTTAAACACACTGCAGCAGCACTTCACCCATGCCTTTCCATCATCCCCCATCTTCAAAGAGCAAGGCATGAAGACCAGCCTCTCCATTCCCTTGCTGCCAGCCCACTCCTGCACCATGCTGAACTGGGAGCACCCATCCCGAGCTGGGAGGGCCCATCCCGAGCCAGCAGCACCCATCCCACAGGACAAGGCAGCAGTCGCCCCGTGGGGAGGACGGCAGCACCAGGTGGACCCTACCACACAAAACCCTCTCCCACCCAGTAGTCCAGAGCACTGGGCAGCTCTGGGTCTGTCTGCTCTGTAACAGTGCACGTGAGCATTGCTTCCCATGAGCATCACCCATAGTGGGATTCCAGAAAACACCGAGCCCCCTCTCCAAGCATATCCAGAGAAGGGCAACGAGGCTGGGGAGAGGTCTGGAAAACAAGCCTTATGGAGACCAGCTGAGGGAACTGGGGTTATTGAGCCTGGAGAAGAGGAGACTGAGAGGAGACCTTATTGCCCTCTACAACTACCTAAAGGGAGGTTGTAGTGAGGCTGGTGTTGGTCTCTTCTCCCAAATTGCTGATGACAGGACGAGAGGAAATGGCCTCAAGTTCTGTCAGGGGAAGTTTAGGTTGGAGATTAGAAAGAAGTTCTTTACTGGGAGGGTGGTTGGGCACTGGAATGGGCTGCCCAGGGAGGTGGTGGAGTCACCGTCCCTGGGCGTGTTCAGAAAACGGGTTGATGAGGCACTTGAGGCCATGGTCTAATGGTCCAATGGTTAGGAATATGATGGGATAAAGGTTGGACTTGATGACCCTGGAGGTCCCTTCCAACCATAATGATTCTATGATTCTATGATTCTATAAGCCTCAGTGCAAGAGCATTGAGCTGAGCCCCCTGTCCTGCTGGACGCCAGCCTCTTACCTTGAGTCTTTCGATCGCTTCTTCACTGCCTGGAGCAAACATGATGCGTTCATGGAGGCTGGCAACAGAGGCAGCCCGGCTGGACAAGGCTGACAGGGAGGAAGAGGGGCTGATCCCAGCAATGGCGTTGGTCACTGTGGAGAGATTGCCATGGCGGTGACTCAGTTCTGCCCCTCTAGCATCATTATTGTTCTCAAAGTCGGACACATCTACGGACAGGGGAGGAGGGATGGGCCAGGGCAAGACACATGGACAGGAAGAGAGAGAGAAAGAGAAAGATAGAAACAAGAAAAGCTGTTGGAAAAAAAAAAAAAGAGTAGCTGGGTGTGGCAAGAAGAAAGCCAGGAATTACAAGGAAAAGGCACAGGCGACAGCAGAGCAGCACAGGCAGCAGCAGGGCACAGGCACACACATCCCTCCTGCAGCCTGGGCAGCCCCCCAGGAGCACAGAGATGTTTTGGGAAGCAGGGAATAGCCCTGGAGCCTTCTCAGGCTTCCGGGGTCACTTTTGTGCAACATCAGATCCTGTAGCCATCAGGTCTGGGATCAGCTGTCCTTCCCGTGAGCATGCCACTGCCCTTGTCACCCTCCCCAGTGACAGCCTGCGTGGATTCCCCACCCGTCTGGGTCTAGGGGCAGAGAATGAGGAGGGAGGGGGAGAAGAGGTGGTGGCCCTCTGCCCCACAAAGGGGCCATGGGGACAGGGGAGGAGGAGCAGTGGGATCCCCTGGCTGGCAGAGCCCAAGTCCCCTGCCCGCTGGAGCAGCACCTTGGCCGAGCAGGCAGGGCGAGTGCAGAGTAAGGGCAGGGTGGCAGCATCCGTCACAGGCAGCAGCACCTTCCTGCTGGCACCCCGAGCATCAGGTGCCACCGGGCCCCGTGGCAAAGGGACCCAGGTGTCAGAGATGCTCCTCCAGTCCCCATAAGTCGCAGGGGCTCAGTGTGCCATGTTGGAGGGGGGCACAGGCTGGTGGGTGAAGCATCAGTCACCAATCTCCACCAACCCACGTCTGGGGGAGCCGTGCCAGGAGGGGAAGGGCCAGCTCAGCCTGGACGGGAGGGGACCATAGTGCTGATCCACAAGCCAACACCTCCTGGAGGGCACCACACGCCCCTCCATCAGGAGGGCACCATGCCAGCCTGCCCAAGCGCTGTGCCGGGCTCCAGTCCCCACGGCCCCAGCAGCAGCAGAAGCAGCAGCAGCGACAGGAAACATGTGAGAGCATGGAGGAAGAAGTCCCTGTGGGGCTCAGGCCCTCAGCACAGTGGGGGGGGGAGGGCGCTGGTCTCTCCGAGCGCTATCCCAAGTCCAGGCACTAATTGCAACCGCCAGCATCTCCTTTGCCAGCTCCCTAGGGACAGCCAGTGCATGGGCAAGTGCCTCTGCATCAGCTGAGGTCGGTGACGAGAGCCCTTCCCCATGCTTCACAGGTGCCCCTGGGCACAGACTATGCCTCCCAAAGCCGTGAAGCAGCAGAGAGTACCAGTGATGGGGAATACACACATTTGGATCCTCCTGCAGCGGGGTGGGCTAAGAGAGAGAGGGTAGGGAGCGGGGATAAAACAGAGAGAACAGAACAAGAGTGGGTTCATCTCAGTAGGGTTTCCAACAGCACACAGAGGAGAGGCCACGGGTGGGCACAGCCCTGGGAACATCTTCCTGGCACCTCTGCTGGGCATGGGATGATGAAGACAAGAGGTGGAGGGGGAGAAGGGGAGGTCTGCTGGGTGTTGAGCAGCTCCTTTTGCTTACGGGAGTGGGCTGGGGGTTGTGGAGGCGTGCACAGGGGCTCGCCAGAGGCGTCCTGCCCACACTTGGGCAGCGTGCTGCTGCACGTGGCCAGCGGAGCAGGGTGCAGGGTAGCGGCAGGGACCCAGCCCACCTCTGTCTGGAGTCACTCAGGGACCCACGGATGGTACCTACTGTCAATTATGTCCCCAAGGCCCTGGGCATAGAGAAGGTCGCGCAGGCGTGCCACCTCGTCCTTCAGCTCCCGGATTAGCTTGTTGTTGGGGTCCTCGTTGATGACAGCGTTGCAGCGGATCTGCTTGGCACGGTCAGCGTACCTAGGGAAGGGCAGAGCCCTGAGCAGCAGTGGTGGCAAATCCTCACCCGCTGGGCAGGTGGGGGTGCTGCCAAGCCCCTCTGGAAAAGCGATCCTTTGGAAGATCCCAGCACTAGGACAACCCTTGGCTGAGGTTGCAGGGTCCCTCCACAGCACACCCCCAGCCAGCGCTGCCACAGAGGAGAGGAGAGCATGTGGCAGTGCCTGGGGCAGACCCCCCCGCCCTTGCCCGCCCTTGCCCGCCCTTGCCCGCTGTGGGACAAGGATACTTGTTCCTACCTGAGGGTGCTGAGAGTCTCGTCATAGTTGATGTCGGCAGGACTGAGAGCGGCGACCATGGCTGTCCTGGAGTTACCCCCTGCCCAGAGAGATGCACTTGCATCAGGGAGATGCTGATCCCTGCACCAGCCATCACCCCCCACTCGGTGGCCGTGCCCACATCCGAGCCCATACCCCCCACCCATGTCCTCACCCAGGTTCTCCCGCAGCAGCCAGGTCAGCACCGAGTCCCGATAGGGGATGAAATCCGTCTTCTTCTTCTTTTTGTTCTGGGGAATAGAGAGCAGAGGGAAGGGCTGTCAGGCTGGCTACTCACTTCAAAGGGAAGGTGACAGCCAGTCGCCAGCCATGGAGACTCAGGGGAGGATGGCTGGGACTCGCCCCCATGACCTCAGGCAGCTCTGCTCAGCTCCACAGGTCCTGCCTGGGGCCAGGCATCTAAAACTGGGTACCAAGAGCCACAGAGTGCGGAGAGTGATGAGGGTGCTGAGGGCTCTGCCAGTCCCCAGAAGAAGCGTGGCTTGGGTCCAGGCAGAGCCTCACCCCCAAACCACCCTAAAACCCAGCCCCCGCACGAAAACCAACCCCTCTTCCCCAGCCCAGCCAGGGCACCTACCTTGTTTGGCCCCGAATCCTGCAAAGAAAGTGGAGAGACTGTTTCAGTGAGCTGTTCCCCTCCTCAGTGCCCACCACAGCTCCCCATCCCTCAAGCACAGTGGCAGGTGCAGGTCCCCAGGGACAAAGCAGTCTCACCAGCCTAGCTCATCCCAGCCATGAGGACAGCTTGGGATGTGTCTGCTCGTCCCTTGGAGCTGGGATGCTCCACCCTTCCAAGCTGAGCTGAGCCCCTTCCCCTGCAGTGCCACCACTGCTCCGAGTACCCACCATTTCAGCCAGGGCGGAGATGACTTTCCCCAGTGTGGTCAAGGACTTGTTGATGTTTGCTCCTTCCTGGTGGAGAGAAGAAAAGTCCAGATGCTCAGGTCCTATTTCAGAGTGGCGCTAAAGCCCAGTGCACCAGGAGGATGGGGAAGTCCCAGTACGGGTGGGCAAAGAGCAGCTGGTCTTACTGGGTAACCAGCACCTCCTTTCTGGGACTCATGGAACCCAGTGGAACTAGCACTGGGCAGCTTTCAAACAAAATGCCATCAAGGATTTTGGCCAGGAACTGGGCAAGTAAAGGAGGTGTCACAGCTGGGGACCAGGGGGCAGGATGCAGCCACTTAGCCAGCAGAAGGGGACCTCATGCCAGCTCTCACCTTTAGTCTCGTGCCCTTCGCGCCAGTGGAGTCGGCTCGCTCGCTCCCTGCCAGGTCCACCAAGCTGATTTTGCTCACCTGCAGGCAGAGGCAAGGCTGTCACCCCAGCAGGCACAGCAAACCAGGCCCCAGTGTGGGGCTGAGGAGGGAGCCAAGATCTCTTCTGAGGTGACACTGCTCTGAAGGCAGAGGTGGGCTTTGCCAGGCCATCCTTGCCGGGATGTGGCCAGGATCAGGGCTAACGTCCCCCCAGGCAGGGCTGGAGGGCACCAGCTGTCCCTCTCAGGACCGTGAACTCAGCATGTGCCTGGGACTTATCCCCATCCTGTTTCAATCCTCCAGCAGGCTGCACCACCTCATCCCAAGTGCTGCTGATAGCACACAAAGCCCTTCCCAGGTCCACATGTGTTCCCCCGAGTTGCCAGGCTCTGCTCTCACCTTCTCAGTGGTGATGTCCGTCTCGGCATCGTGCCGCTTCTGCGTGAAGATGATGTTGAACACTGCATGGGAGCGGCTGCTCGTCTCGTTCATGTTGGTGGCAGCCACTGTGCTGCAGGGAGAGGACAGGGAGGTGTGACACGCTGCAGGGGACACTGGCGCTGGGGCCAGGGCTCATTTGAGGACAGGGTACATGATGGGAAGGCAAGCCTGGAGGACATGAGAGGACTCTGAGAGGAGCCCGGGCTTTCTCCTGCTGGCTTTAAGATGTTTTGAGGGCAGGAAGGAGGTAAGGTGAAAATAAGGGGGGGGGGTGTACCCAATGCTCAGACAGGAGGAGACTGCCACCTCCAGATCAGCCAGGCCAGCAAAGCAAGGAAGTTAACCTTCTGGAGATGTCTGCAATCTCTCCAAATCCTGGCCATCTCCTGCTCCCCAACTCACCGGGCCTTGTTCCCAGAGTCCATGAGGTCCTGGATATCATTGTAGGAGGTCACAGCCAGCTTGGAAAGGTCCTCAACATACGGGCCCATAAGGGGATGCTCCCTCACCCGCAGGTTCCCCTTGTTTTTGGGGTTCAGGAGGTCCCTCACACGCTCACAGTATATCTCCATGTAGCTCACCTAGAGCAGAGAGCACAGGCAAGGCTAGTGGCCAGCTGGATTTGGACACTTGGCTAGTAGGCAGCATCAGGCCCTGTCCACCCACCCCACACCCAGGGACGGCACCCATCAAAGAGGGCTCTGCACACTGGCATGGCTTGCAGAGCTGAGTGGGAGGCTGGAGTCAGAGTAGGCAGGCAGTGGGGTGCCTACCTCCACGGAGTAGGACATGTTGTCATTCGTCGTGTCATTGATGCGGGAGAAGAGGTCCTCACACAGCTGCAGAGAGAAGAGCCAGGCTGCTCAGTCCCCCGCGAGAAGGATGCTCCTGCCCAAGGTGCCCAGGCCACAGGGATTTCTACCTTCTCACCCCAAAAACCAGAGCTCCTGAGTGCTGGGATGGCTCCTGTGGAGCTGGCAGAACCCTTCCTGCTGACACGGGAGGCTCAGCATCCCCAGAGCTGCCCTGGCACCCTGCTGGGCCAGCACATGGCAGCTCTCGGCAAGCACAGCCAGCAGGGGCTCAGTGCTTGGGCTACTGCTGCTCCCAAACACCAGCCTTGTGTGGCCACATCATCATTCAGCCAGTCCCAGAGCAGCCCAGGGTGACCCTCCTTGTTCCCCCATGATCCAGTGGAGCCGTGCTGGCCAAGCCTGACCCCGCTCCCATCCTGCTCCCCTCTTCCCTCCCTGCTCCTTTGGGCATCTGGCTGGCACCAGGCAGCACCTGCGGGATGATGCCTTGCTGGTCCTTCTCCTGCTTCCCCATCATGGTGTAGGATTTTCCAGCACCCGTCTGCCCATAGGCGAAGATGCAGACGTTGTAGCCTTCGAAAGCGTGCTGCAGCATCTCCTCACCAATGTCCCGGTACACTTGCTTCTGAGATGCATAATTGATGTCTGCGGGCTGCAGAGATGAGGGTGATAATGAGAAATTTGGCAAGGAGGTCCTCATGCCTCCCCCCAGCCCAGCGCTCCAGGCAGGCTCAGGCCTCCCACTGCTTACCGTGGTGTGGGACCAGTAGGAATAATCAAAGCTGAAGCTTTTTGGTGTCTCTTTGGGCTGCTTCGGGTTCAGGATAGCTAGGGGCAAACAGATGGGAATGTGAGGCCACCAGCCACCCATGGTACCCCAGCCACCCGCATCCCACTTGTGAGGGGAGAAGGGTGATAGGGTTCAGTCCAAATTGGTCCTGGAAATCAAGACCAGGACCCTCCAGCTCCGCAGATGGGTCCAGAGCCCCCAAAGCCCAGCAGCTGCAGCAGAGGAGGTGAGTGCCACAGCCAGCAGAGCCTGCACCAGCCCAGGGAGCAGGGCAGCACCTTGCTCAAACGTCCTGCTTGGCATAGTGTGGGGGAAACGGCTCTTTCCCCTGGGCTCCTTCCTGAGCCAACACCTGCCCACTGGAGCCTGGTACCAGCACAGGAGGATCATAGCCTTCCTCCACCCACAGCTTGGGGGGCCATGCCCAAAGCCACACTCATTGGTGCAGTGGGATGGGAGCAGCTGTGGCCCCATCGGGGCTCCCACAGGCTCCTGCCTCTCCTCCCTCTCCTGGGTACCCAGCCCCGGCAGGGTGATTAATGCCTCGTGTTACACGGCCAGCAGAAACAAGAGCCTGCTTTTTCCCATCCCCTGGTGAAAAGGATGTTGCCATGGAAATTGGAGACTGCATCACTTCTCTTCCTTGCTCACCGCTTCCTTCGCCCCCCCGCAGAGCGTCTGCGATGGGTTTTTTTCTGAAACAACAGATGCGTCAGAAGAAACCCAAACTGGAGGGGTAATCACAAGACCCAGCCATCAGTCAAGTTAGGTGACATTGAAATGACCTTGTGGGCCAGCGCAGCTCCTGTGCCTGCAGTCCCCGACTGCTCCTGCCACTGCTGGGGAGAAGAATGCCATACAGTACCAAGGCCAACAGAGCTCCTTCTGCCATAGCCCAGATCTGCCCAGCCCTGGGGCCAGCACTCCCCCAAGGGCTCTGGTCCTCTCAGGGTTCAAGCTGGGACCTTCCCGAGCAGCCCCAGGTGCGGTGCAGCCTGCTCCCTGTGGGGTCGGATCCCCCAGTGCCTGGTGTTACAGATGCCTGCTGCTCCAAATTCCTCCTCCATGGCCACAGCAGATTCTACCCCAGGCAGGACCCAATGCTTCTGGCCCGAGAGCCATCCAGCCCTGCCTGCAGAGGGGAGCAGGTGCTTTGGGAAGCAGGGCCAGGACCCAGTCCTGACTGTGACACCACGGCATGGTGCTGCTCGGATGCCTCTCACACTGGTCCCTGCCTGCCTGCCCGCTGGAGGCACCATGGCTCAGGTGCTCCAGATGCCTCCTGCATCCCAGGCAGACCGGCTACCAAAGCCAGAGCTGCTCTCAGGAGGAAGGGCTAGGCAGTGACATCCCCACAGTGACCACCCATCCCGCAGCTGTAGATGGGGACTTGGAAGTTCCCTGCTGGCACTGGGCTGTTCTGGCAGTGCAAGCAGCCACAGGGGCTGCCCATCTCTGCCTGGCATGTTGAGGGCAAGGCAGTGGCCATTGCAAAGAGAAGCGGGTGCGGAGGCCACAAGGAAACTCAGGTGGAGCATCCCCGATGGATCCTGGGGTTCACCTGGCAGCTCTGCCATGACACCCAGCCCTCGGGCTCTGGACTCCAGTCTAACTCTGCCCTGCAGAGGGGACCCTCACCACAGTGAACAGGAGCATCACCCCCCACAAGGTGAGTCCAATGGAGGCAAAAGCAGGAGTGGGCAGGATAGGGCCACACAAGGCAGCTGTTCTGCACCCCAGTGCCAGCCCACGCTGGGCACGGGGTAGAGGAGCAGCTGGGGATGGCGCCGAATGGCTCCGGACATCCCAGCTGCAGCTGCCCAGCTGGCCAGGCAGGCTGGAGACCAGGACACAGGGAGAAGGGAGCACATCAAGAGCAGCGAGTCTCCCATCCCTGAGCTGAAATGCTCTCCCCATGCCCCTTTCATTCCCATCTATTTGCCCCCACGTGGCTGGATGCCACTGGTGGGTTTTTTCCTCTCCTGTGACCAGGGCCCCAGGGGTTTTTCAGAGCTGCTGCAAAAGATTCATGCCCTGGCTGAAGGGGGGGGAGGGGGGGGGAGGAAGACAGACACACAGACAGGAGGAGGAATGGGAGAACATCACTGCTGCCCTGAGGAGCCAGTGGCATGGCGAGTGGGCAAGCACCGAGCAGGGTAAAACCCCAGACCCACAGGAGAGAAAACAATCACTGTGTTTTAAAACCTGTGGGTGCACAGCTCTGGCTGGAGAATATTAATGAATGGCCCTGTGGGATAGAAGCTGGGGTCCCTTCCTTGCCACCCTGGCAGGAGCTGGCCGTGTCGGAGCCCAGGCTGGTCCCTGTGGCCATGAGGAGGGGGGACAGCACAGGAACAAAGCAGCAGTGTTGGCAGGCAGCCGCGGCACAGGGAGCCAAGGGGGTGGCAGCTGTGAGTTTGGGGGGAAAGGGATGGAGAGAAGGGCTAACCCCTTCCCACCCCAGCCCGGCCCCTGCTGCCACCCACGGGGCCAAATTAATTGGGCAGAAGGACAACCCCCCCCAGTACACACAGGAGCCTCTGCAAGAGATCCCGGGGAAGGGGAAACTTGCTCGTACATTCCCAAACACATTTACTTTTGGGTTCTCTGTCTCTGGAGGCTGAGATAGTCCTGCTCTGTGGGGGGGGCAGCCGGCACTGCCGGCATCCTCCTGCCTTCCCCAGTCAGCAGGAGAGTCAGGGACTGGAGCCCTCCCCCAGCCCCCCGGCCCAGGGGATTAGCAAACGGGTTGTCCATGCATGGAGAAAAACCTCGCTGTCAGCAAAGGACGGCGGGGCCCTACCCCCACCCCGAGGTGGGGGATGCTCCTGGCCGGGCCGGGCATGGCGGGTCTGCCCGACCTGCCAGGGCCACAAGGGATATGCCCCTTGCCTGCACCCAGGCCCGGGCACGCATGCAGCTCCTGTGGGGCCAGAAATCCTTCCTCGGCACACAGGGAGCAGCTCTATGCCCCGGACAGACAGAGCATCCCCGTGCAGCTGGGCAGGGAGAGCCCCCCCGGGATGCCAGAGACTGGCAGACACTGCCCCACGGACACCCCATTCCTGCTCCCCAGGGGGCCTGGCAGGGTCGCAGAGCCAGCCGGCACCCTTGGGTGCCCACCTTCCCCTCCCACCAGGGTTGCCATGGCAGCCAGGGGGTGTGTGCCACGAGGGTGGCTGGCACCAGCTTCACACCCACTGCCACCGGTGCTGCAGGGAGGCCGGGGCAGGCAGGGAGGGGAGGAGTTATTTCAGATGCCCTCCCCTCTGAAGGCTTCTAGAACCCAAGTATCACTGGAACCCATGGGCTCAGTGTATGCAGATATCACCACTGCTGTTTCAACAGGACTGCATTTCCCTGCCCCAGATCCCCTCCTCCAAACACCATCAGGGGCACCCACACCAGACCCAGCAGCCCGGTGCTTGCTGCTGCAGCTGGACCACACACACTCCTCCCTGGGAAGCACCCAAAGCTTTCCCAAGCCCCCGCCCCCCAACACCAGCACTCACTGGTGGTGCTTCCTGACATCTGGATAATGCATTTGGATTCCCGGCTCATCTCCCGGGAGTTGAAGGGTCGGACACGCACTGCCACCTTCACAGACGCTCCCGCCATCGCGCCAGCCGGAGGTGGGTCCTGCTAGTGGGGAGCAGTGACTGTCCTGCAAGGAGGAAAGAAAAGGGGGTCAGGAAAGCTGGCATGCCCATCCCCATCTTGTGACCATGCCAGGAAAATGAATGGAAAGTGTGCAATGAAATCTCCTGGGAACGCCGCTGCCCAAACAGTGACATTTTGTTTCATCCTTCAATCTGTTTATGTTTTGCCCCTTCCAACTCCCCATCGTATCTCAGGTCAGGACCCTCTACTTGGTCCCAGGGGACATCCCTGCCCTTACCCCAGGACAGCACCCAGAGTCTTCATCACCCTGTGGCATCACTCAGTGGGTGCCCACAGCAGGGGACACGGCCACATAGGCACTGTCAGCACCAGTGTGACACCCAAGGAGCAGTCTTCCCATCCCAGGGTGCCAACAGCACTGAGCAAGTAGCCCCTCACCTGCAAGCAAGCCCACAAACACCCTGCCCATCACCCAAGCCTCCCACCTCCACTCCAGCCCCAGCAGAGCAGGGACTGCACAGCAGGACCAGGTGGAGGTGGGGAGGAAAATTATGGCATTCATGCAGAGAAAGTAGGTGGCTGCTGAACACGAGCACTGGTATTTGCCTCTCATTCAGCTCCCAGCGAAAGCAGAAGCGCGCCGTCAGCAGGAGCAGCACCAGCCAGAGAGCCGGGGGTGACCTCAGTCAGCTGAAGCTCCCAGTTCACAATCATTTTCCACTCCTTTTGCTAATAAATTAATAATTTATCACAAACCTCACAAGACGAAATGAACCACTCCCTAACACCTCCCAGAGCAGCCACTTGTCCCAGCAGCAGTGTCTGGGCTCTCTGCAGTCATTCCCACCTTTCCCAAGCCCCAGTTAAGACTCACTAGCATCGGCCAGAAAAGGATGCTGGGGTCTTTCCCTTGACCACCAGGTCCTTCAGGATCAGCCCTGACAAAATCCATTCCTGCCTTCTAAGGTCCATGCCTGCTCCTGCCCATCCCCTGCTCCTCCCTGGCTCTCCATGCTGAGTCTGCCAGCAGAAGAGGAACTCAGCACCCTTCAGCACAGGAGGCACCAGCTCCTCCAGCATCCCTGCCTTGCAAGGGTGGCCATTTATCAGTGCCCTGGGCTTTCTGAGCCTGGTCTTTGCCAGTGGGATACTCACTCTGGGAGGAAGGAGATCAGGAGTGAGCAATGCCATAACTCTGGTTACACAGACCATGACCTGAAGGACATGGAGCAGTGAGATGGGTTCTCCCATTTTGGAAATGAAAAATACAGCTGANTAGTAAAGAAGAATATATCCATGGAATGGAAAGTGTCCCAACAGAAGGGGATTAAAACTAACTGAGGTTTGACAGCTCCAGTTTCATTTCCAAAGGGGGTGGGAGGAAAACCAATGTAAGCGCTGCCTTTGGGCAGGTATATTCATGGCACAGTGGAAAAATTTGCATCCAGAAAGTATTAGAAGCTCAGTGCTGTCTTTCAAAAATGCTTTATGTGTTTTTAAAGCGAGCCTGCATCCCCAACAGCAGGAGGGGGGCAAATCTTCTGTTAGAGTTCCCAAACCCTCCACTCAGTGCCCTGCTGGGGTGGCTTTGGAACTCCCACTGCGCTCAGCCATCAATCACACCCTCAAAACTCACCAGCTCCAGAGCTCAAGCATTTGGTCTCAGGTTTTCCTGAGTGTGGATTATTTTAAGCAGGCACCTAACACCACCAATGTGTCCCTGTGAGCAGGCTGTTGTGCACTAATGGGCCTCTTCTTCCCCACTCTTCTGCGTTCCCAGATGGGAGAGAAAGGAAAAGCTAAACAAGACTACTTGCCAAAGGGGAACAAAAAGGTTGTTTTTCCCATGAAATGATGAGATCTATTCCTGGGTGGAAGGTTGCATCTTCACAAGGCCATCACTGGCACTCAGGGATGATGGATCCGTTGCTCAACCAAACCCCACACAGCACTTGACTACCGCCCTTGTTAAATGCCTCCCTCTCCCCCCTCAGCCAGGACACTCTCTTCTCCCAGCTTTGCAGTCTCTCCAGCTCCCAGGGCTGCAAAGAGGTGGGTCAGGTCCCCAGGCTCCTGCCTCGTGGCACAGCCCTGGCAAGAGCCACTGGTATCGGAACTGCACCCCCCTCGGTGACCCCTCTGAGCCCCAGCAATGACCACTGCCTGCCACCGGCAGCTTCAGACTCTGCCCTCGTTCCCTCCCACCCCTGCACCATTCCAGTCACAGCTCCCTCCAGCCTTACCACTTCCCACAGAGCAGCTCTGGTTTCTCCTTCGTCCCACTTTCCTCCTGCCTTGTCTTGCTGCGTGCCCTCTGTTGATGGCAGCTTCTCTGACAGAAGGGCCTGTCCAGCCCCATCCCAGTGCCTGCCCAGGCCACCCTTGCTGGCCGTGAGAAGCCTCCTCCTCACCAGCAGAACCTTTCCTCTCTCCCTGCCATCCCAATGCCCACATCCCAGCATATTCCCAGCAAGCCATCTGGCTCACCTAGCCCAGCAGCAGTCCTCTCCCTGCCTCTCCCTGCTGCGGAGCCACAAGCTCGGCTCCATTTTCTGTCTCCATCCATTTCCTTCAGCCTCCTCTGCTGGCGATGCACCGCTCCCCTCTCGCCCCTCTGCAGCTCTCTGCTCCCAACTCTGCCACAGCGGGGCAAGGACCCCTGGCAGTGCCAGACCCCCCTGGGGAGTGCCAGCAGCCCCTGCCCAGATCCTTCCCAAGCCTCTTATTTTCCCGGCTCAGCCATGGGGAGGAATTCAGCCTGCAGCCCGTGTAACGTGGCAGCAGCACGAGCCCCCACTGGCTCAGGTGCTCAGCATCCTGCGGAGAGAGGAGACGCTGCAGTGGCTGGGCTGTGGATGGGCAGGGCAGGGCAGGGCAGGGTGGGCAGCTCCAGCCCCAGCTCACCCTGCCTGGGGACAGTCAAGCACTGCCTGCTTAATCCGCCATCGAGAGAAATTCAATAAGCTGCTATTAACCTTTCGCTGGGAGAGGGCCAGAACCACAGCCCCACTCCCTGCTCCCTCCCTGCCTCCTTCTGGGGCCACCCCACACACAAGGCCACCCCCCCCCCAACTCTGCAGGGCACATCTGCAGGGCACCCCCGTCCTGCACAGCCCACTGCCTGTCCCTACAGCACACCCGGCAGCCCCGGGTGATGAGCGAAAGGCCTAGAGAGCAATGATTAACTGGATCAGGTACGATTAATTGAGCAGAGATTAGCTAACAAGAGCTCTCTTAACTCTGAGGGCTAGCAACTAGCAGCCCTCCTGCCACCACCGAGAGGTGACCTGTGGGATGAGGAGCATTGTCCCCAGGTGCCACCCACAGCGAACGCTTCCCCTCGGGATGCTGCAGGGATGCTGTGCTGCCTGGCCCTGGGTGCTGCATCACCAGGGTTCCAGCGATGCTACTGCAGCTTGGCACATCCTGAATGCCCCATTCCCCCTGCCCAGGGGCCACCTCGCTGGGGCCACCAGCAGCTCTGGCACGTGAAGAGCTGCCTGCACCAAGAGACATCCAAGGCGAATTTCTCCTTTTGTCTATGCACATCCCCATGTCACCTCGGTGGCGATGGTGGACGCCCTGTCTGGCTGCCTCCCCTGAGCTTTGTTTTCATGAGCCCTTCCCCTGCACCCCTCACTGGGGCCCTGCAGCTCCAATCTGGGGCCCTGGGACCCTGCCCTCCCTCTGAGGACAGCTGGGGACCCTGGGGGCAGCTGGCCCGGATGACGTGGCATCATCGGTGCCTGCCAGCCAAGCCCGGCGGCCGCTGCCCAATCACCCCCGCCCTGTGCAGGGCAAGGGGCCGTGACGGTGCAGTTTTCCCCAGAGCAGGGAAGCAGCTCAGAGGACAGACCAGGGCAGAGGCAGGTGCCCCCCCTCGCCAGCTGAAATCCAGCCCCCTGCTCCCCCAGTGCCATCACGGGCACCCTGCCCTGTGCCGCCTCATCTCCCATCCACCCCAATGGGGGACACGGCTTTGAGACAGCATTTGCAGCTCCCTGAAAATTCCAACATGGATTACATTTGCAGTCAGCAAATTTAAGGCCACGGGTGAGGAGCTTTGGCTACCACCATCCAGTTCCCCATCACTGCTACAAGGGCAAGTCACCCCACACTCCATCATCCATTCCCTCCATCCTCGTTTCTGCACGCTAAAACCCGCAGGGGGAAAAGCTGCACGAAAAGGGCAGTGAGCTCCGACAGGTACCAGCATGGCTGGGTACAAAGATGGGTGGGGAGGTCCTGACAGCCCCAGGGTTTGGGGCTGCAGCTCTGGCCACACGCAGGGAGGTGGTGGCAGCATCTGTGCCAGTGCCAGCTGTCACCTCCTAGACAAAATGGAGGTCAGCAGCAGCATGCAGGGATGGCAGCCCACCACATCCCGAGTTGTATCCCAGGGGTGTTCTGCTGTCTCTACCCCCACCCCCATGCCATGGAGGTCACCTGCAGAGAGGCTACTCTGGGCACTGGGGTGGGAGGTGGCATGGGAGATGCTCATCTGGTCCCTTGTCTTCCTTGAGCCCCGCAGACAAGGTGTGGGACCTGAGCAGGCAGGAGACCCCAGCACACAGGGGGTCTCTGGGGTCCAAGTGAGGGGACACTGCCCCATGGCGGTGGAGGAGGAAGAGGAGGAAGACAACAGGACAGGTGCAGGGCTGCTCCCTGGGAGCCAGTGCGGCCAAATGCGAGGCTCTGCACCAGCCTCCCCACCCAGGGACCACCCCCTCCTCCCGACAGAAGCCATCAGCACTGGCTCACGGTGCCATGGCGGCCCTCACCCAGCTGCCCCCAGGCCCAAGGTCAGCAGCAGCAACTTGTCCTTGTGGGGCAAGCAAGAGCCCTCACCCGTTGACTCTGAAGCATAATGATGATGGCACCAGATGGCTCAGCCCCGTACCGAGAGCCACCTGCCCTAGAGCGGGGGCAGCTCGGGGGCGAAAGAGACCCGTGTGCCCCCTCCCAGGGGCTGCAGGCACGGCATCCTCCCCCTCGCCCCCCCCAGGCTGGTGCCAGGGCCGCAGTGGCATCGCCCCATCCCCTGAAGCACCACCCCAGCCGCCGCGATCGTTCTGGAAGCCGGGGCGGCACCCGCCGG